>LPNX010015064.1:288862-369316 GCA_001517045.1 Pseudotsuga menziesii | reverse complement strand
AATTAGAACAACACTTTACTACAATCTTCAACACACATTACTTTCAGTCCAAGATCGAATACCAGCACCTCCCATAAGGGACTATGAAAAACAGGGTAAGTGGGGGCTTAGGTAATTAGAACAACACTTTACTACAATCTTCAACACACATTACTTTCAGTCCAAGATCGAATACCAGCACCTCCCATAAGGGACATCGCTTGTTGTTCTTGTTGATATCTGTAAAATTTACATTTGCATCTTAATCACCCAAGATTTAAAATCAACCCATAAAATTAACCAACCAAGCTTCTCTATCTCCTGCTCCTCTACTCGGTTATCACCCTCCGGGGTACTCTGAGATACGACCAGGGGAAAAGGAAGTCGTAGTCTAATAGGCATCCATCTAGAGACTTTTGAATCGATTAAAAACAGTGACTCGAAAGCTGCAAGGGGTGGCAGGCTGGGGACAGTCTCTAGGCGCATCGACGTCCTCCTTGTGAGCACCGGGCCATTGGGGATTGACCTGTGAGCTAGGGGTGGGCTTTGCTCCCACCTGTTGAGCGCAACAGCAATCTTTCTTCGGTTTGAGAAGAACTAGATCGGGGTAGTCACACCACCGGTTCTAAAACATAATCAAAGATTCCAACTCTATTAAAATTTATTAAAATTTACCAAGAGACACTGCAAAACGTCCTACAAACATTGGTCACTACTATTCTGCCTTGCTGTTCAAGGTTTCACTACAAGCACTTTCATTTCATTTTATTGCNTAAAATTTATTAAAATTTACCAAGAGACACTGCAAAACGTCCTACAAACATTGGTCACTACTATTCTGCCTTGCTGTTCAAGGTTTCACTACAAGCACTTTTATTTCATTTTACTGCAAGCACTCCAACAAATTTACTTTCAGTCTCATTTACTTTCAGCTCTATATTTGTTCATGCAGTGAAGGTTCAATATCTGTTTAAGTGCTTCAAGTAAATCAAGCTTAAAGTTTTTTTTCTTTCCTTTATTTACTGTGGGTTAATAATTTCCATTTAGAGTTTTCTCCTGCTTCCTTTGGTTCATAACTTGTAAATCTTGTATATTGGTTGATGTTGGTGAATTTAGATCAATTGTATATTGCTTAACATCTCGATCCATTATTTATTTGTTCATTCATTTTGTTGTACAAAGCTGTAGTTCAATTTTAATTGAAGTCTCAAATTCATTTGTAAAAATTAAAGTTGCATTTTCTGACTCCATTCTTTAGGCACTGGTTTTCAAAATAAAAGACTGACTGTCATTTAATCTTGCATATTGCATTAATTTGACTGTCATATCCTAGAACCTTAGCCTCAGCCTTAATAAAAGATCCCTTTAATTAATCTGTAATTAATTAATAAATCTGGAACTTAGTTTTCCCATAGGGACTACCCCCCTTGGCTCTGTTGGGATCTTGCCTAAACGGAGGAGCTGTAGACTGTGGTGACAGTGGTCCCCAGCTCTCGCTTGCCCCCAAGGACACACATAGCAGGTTGTGACTTTCCTGCGTCTTAAAGTGTGAATTAGGCGGCAACAGGATCTACAAAATAAAACATGCATCTGATGGAAGTATAGAGAAGTACAAGGCAAGATTTGTGGCTAGAGGTTTCTCTCAGAAAGAGGGAATTGATTATGAAGAAACATATGCACCAGTAGCACGGTATACTTCGATTAGAGCTATCATGGCACTTGCATCCATGATGAAGTGGGACTTACACCAGATGGATGTGAAGACAGCCTTCCTGAATGGTGTGATTGAAGAAGAAGTATACATAGAACAGCCACAAGGATTTGAAGTTGAAGACAGACGGACTCACGTATGCAAGTTGAAGAAGGCCCTGTATGGCCTGAAGCAAGCTCCTAGAGCTTGGTATGGAAGGATAGATAGTCTCCTAACGAGCATGGACTTTACCAAGAGTAAAGTCGATCCTAATCTTTATTACAAGGTGATAGAAGATGAACCTGTCATATTATTACTGTATCTGGATGACCTATTTCTGACAAGGAATGAGAAATAGATTGTAGAATGCAAGAAGAAGCTCGCTGAAGAATTTTAGATGAAAGACCTTGGGTTAATGCATTATTTTTTAGGTCTGGAAGTGTGGCAAAGTTTAGAAGGAATCTTTCTCAATCAGGGAAAGTATGCTGTAGAAATTTTGAAAAGATTTGATATGTTGGAATGTAAAGCCATGGCCACACCCATGGATACCAACCTGAAGTTGTTGGCTGTTGAATCATCAGAATTGGTGGATATGACTCAATACAGACATATTATTGGGTTGTTGATGTATCTAACAAATACCAGACCAAACATTTGTTTTGTTGTGAACACCCTGAGTCAGTGTCTAGTTCAACTTAACTTAGACGTGTTCCCCTGATAGCTGCAAAACATGTGACGAGATATTTGAAAGGGACTATAGACTTTGGTCTATACTATGATGGAAACCATGATTACAGATTGTATGGCTATACAGATGCAGATTGGGCTGGAAGTGTCTCAGACAGAAGAAGCACATCAGGTGGATGTTATAGTCTGGGGTCTGCTATGATTTCATGGTTTAGCAGGAAACAGTCCAGTGTTTCTCTTAGCACGACTGAAGCAGAATATATAGCAACTTGCTCTGCTAGTGGTGAAGCCATATGAATTCGGAAGCTGATGTCAGGTTTATTCAACCTGGAGTTAGATACCACCGTGATTCTATGTGATAACCAGAGTTGTATAAAGATGACGGAGAACCCAGTGTTCCAAGATATAGGTCGAAGCACATAGAAATCCGGTATTTCTACATTCAAGATATGATGCAGAAGGGAGCCATAAAGCTCCAGTATGTGAGTACCGATGAACAAGTTGTTGATGTGTTGACGAAGCCTCTATCTCGAGTAAAGTTCGAATACTTTCGAGACAAGCTTGGTGTTGTTCGGAAAGACCTTCCCCGAAAGGAGGAGTAGTGATGTTGCAGTGGGGGTGTATCATCCCTGGACATTTGTCCTAAAGTGATCCGTAGACTTATGTCTCCAAGAAAGAAGAAGGATTGTATCATCCCTGAACATTTGTTCTAAAGTGATCCAGTGACTTCAATCCTCGAAAATGTGGTGGGGTTGTATCATCCCTGGACATCTGTCCTAAACTATATCCGGAGGCTTCGGTCCCCGTGAATGTGGCGTGGTTGTATCATCCCTGGACATATGTCCTAAACTGTATCCGGAGGCTTCGGTCCCCGTGAATGTGGCGAGGTTGTATCATCCTTGGACATCTGTCCTAAACTGTATCCGGAGGCTTTGGTCCTCGTGAATGTGGTGGGGTTGTATCATCCTTGGACATCTGTCCTAAACTGTATCTGGAGGCTTCGGTCCCCATGAATGTGGTAGGATTGCATCATCCTTGGACTTAGTCCTAAAGTGATAGGGAGTGATTATCCCGTAATTGTATCCGTTGACTTCGGTCGTCGAGAATGTGGTAGGATTGTATCATCCTTGGACAAAAGTCCTAAAAGTGATCCGAAGACTTTTGTCTTCGTACTGTGGATTGCAGGTTGTTTATGATAATGATGATGTTACTGATCGAAAGATCAGAGTATGATGATGATGATGTTACTGATCGAAAGATCAGAGTATGGTGATGATGATGGTGTTGCTGATCGAAAGATCAGAGTATGATGACGATGATGATGCTGATGATCGAAAGATCAGAGTGTGATGATGATGCTCAGAGAACTATGATGATGATGATCGAAAGGTCAATGTATTTTTGATGATGATGCTGTTGATTGATGAAAATGCTGACGATGATGTTGTTGCCGCTGAATTTGAAGATGAAGACTATATGACAAAGATGTTGAAAAAGCTTCCAATGATCTATAGATGTATCACCCTGATGATGTTGAATATGCTCTCTCTCCTTCTCCTGTTGTTGTTGTTGATGTTGTTGTAGAATACCCTTCTCGTTAAGGGGGAGTGTTGAATTATTGTAACTTTGAAGTGTATTCACTTATTATCCCCAATGTTACTATCAGGAGAATCATTTGTATTTCATTATCCCCCGATGATCCTATCGGGAGAACTACTAAGAGTCATGAGGAAATTCCCTTCGTTGTAAGTCGGATCATTAGCACCCTAGTCAATATAATATTAAGTTGTTTGTGTCCTCTTAGAGAAGTCGGCCTACTCAGTTTTAGTGGGGCCAAATTGTTGGAGTGAATTGTCAAGTGAACAGAAGAATATAAATAGAAGTGAGGCTCTCCTCATTTCTACACACTCACACTCACTTGTGTAGCACATAAAAGAAAGAGATAGTTGTAGCTGCAAGGAAGAGAAGGATCAGTCTGGGGTTTTATCTTTTATCTTTTGATCATCTATATTGAGGAAGGTTTTGCTGGGTTTTCCCAGGGTAAATCTATGTTAATCTTGTGATACTGTTTCTTTCAGTGATCCTGTCTATATGGAATCTTAACACTTCGGTCTTTGATGCTTGAACACAAGACCATCATGACCCTTTCCATGAAATATGAATATTACAATACCTTGTTGACCTTGAACAAGTTGGCTGCCAATGTTTTGAAACAATAAAAATAAATTTCATATTTATTGGAAGTCGGCCCATTAAAGAATTTATAAAAAATTAAAAATTAAAATAATAAATTCCAACAAGTCGGCTCAATTTCTTTTTTGAAAAACCACTATAAATACCCTATCGAGCTTTCATTTTTGCAAGTGCAATTTTCGGATGAGGGATATCAGCTCTGAAATTCGGGTCTGAGTATAGCAGACTGAGGCAGCCGCAGGCACAGTAAAGTGTGTGAATATGGTGTGGTAGGAGCTCTGATTTTTCGCTGAGCTAAGGTAAATTCGGGGGGAAAAGGAGCAGCAGCAGAGAAGGTGAATTCACAGCAGCACCAGATGATGAAAAGGCAGCTGTTGTTTCTTTTTATTTTTGATATCTTATTGGGCAGCCACAGTTAACTGAAGTAGCAGCAGCAACACACAAATTTTGTTAAAGCTTTGATGATGTCTTGCTCTGAAATTCGTATCTCCTTCACTGAGGTAGCAGCAACAAATTGAAGTTGTGTAAAAGCTTATTCTATCTCTGAAATTTGGGTGTCACTGAGGCAGCCACAAGAATAACCTTCAGTACAAGTCTTGATCAAGGAATGGAATGAAAATCATGCTCTTACAGCAAGGAAATGTTTATGTTTGAGAAAATCAGATAACTCAGTTTTTCAAGCTCCTGGAAGGCTGCCATTCAAAGTCTGGTTATTGAGCCTGCTCAGACATCACAAATTCAATGTTGAACCAGCTCAGACATCAAAGATTCTACACAATTGAAGCACTGGTCTGCAGAATGCATTCACAGTCTTTTTGCTAGTGTTCTGGTCTGACTTAGCACAAGCCCTGTCAATGCATACAAAGGAAGGTTTTCATCCTAGTAACAAAATTGGTATAGTTGCAAGCACCATTTTGTGTATACAAGAGACAAACAAGGCGCTCGTTGAAGCTTGAAATTTGAAGACAGCAGAAGCAAGGGTGAAACCTCAAAGTTGAGTTTTAATCCAGTCCTCAAGTGGATCAAGTGTATCAAAGAAAGTGCTTTGAAGTAGCAGGTATCAAAAGGCGGGAGCTAAAACTCTGTCAAGTCTTTAAGGCTTTGAATATCAAGTTGACAGTTCAAACAGACAAGAGTTGAGCTTCTTCACCATTTTATAGCAGTCCTAATTTGGACTTGCTTGGGGTTTCTTCAAAGTATATACACAGTCCAAACATATATTCAAACCCAGTGTTTGCAAGAACACACCGTCCAAGGTTGTATACCACTCCAAGTTTTGGACACTGGTTGAAGGTCTTCCACAGTATCGACACAAAGTCCAAGTCTGCATGTTTATCCGAGTTTGAAGTTTGCAAGCTTATAGTCCGAGTTGTGACTTATCTCTGGGTTCTTGCAAGTATATATAGAGAGAGTCTGAGGGTGACACAGTTTGAAGCATTCCACACTCAATTCAAGATAATACAGAGTCTGAGTGTGTGACATTAAACATGCACAGTTAGAGTTGATGCAAAGTTGTTGCAAGATTGATGCAAGGTTGATGCAATGTGGTAGCTTGATACACAATCCACAGTCTGAGGTTATCCACAGTGCAAGGTTGTTGCATCACAAAAGATGACAGCCCTAACTTGTTGAGTATGATGACAGTGCTAGTTTTGTGACAAAGCTTGATCAGTCCAAGACCAGGCAAGGAATGAAATCCCTAGACTCTGTTGTAAAGTGATGACAGTTCAAGGCTTGTAGAAGGCTGAGTTGTGGAACAACCCAAGACATGACAGTCCCAGTGCATATGAAGAGTGACTTGAAGAGTATATGAGCAGACCTCTTGATGACTAGTGGCATGACGGCAGTGAACATGTTGATTGACATGTTGATGAGCAGAGGTATGTTTGTGCAACAGATTGATGACAATCAGAGATTGACATCAAGCTTGCAAGCTGAGTCTTGCAATTGAGGATTGGACTCCTTAACCCTTTTTTAGTTGGAGCTAAGAAAACCAGGTCGGGTCCTGTTATAAGAATTGGTGCTCTTTTCATCAGTTGATGCTAATTGTAATCGAGAAGATTGTAGTCTTCCATGTACAATAAATAAAGATCAAATTACATAAATTCTTGTGTCTCTTTGATGTGATGAATGTGCTTATGACTCATGATGATTTTGATTATGCAATTGATGATTAATATGCTATGATTGATTAAAAGAAGGTAAAAAGTTTATAATTGCTCTCAGACTAATTCACCCCCCCCTCTCAGTGTGGCCATTGTGTCCAACACATTCCTTATTTTTAGGGTCATCTTGGTTATAGGGACGCCCTCTAGGCTTAGCAACTTTGTTGAGTCTAAACTGTCGGTATCCTTGACTGACGTGACATCTGAGTTCTTTCAAAGGTCTAGGATATCGTAGGTCACAACTTTGGTTGCCTTTCCTCTGTCATCCTGTATAGGATTCTCTCACGAGGCAACTACAAGATTTGTGATAACATTTACCAAATTGAAATTTGCCTCCATAGAGAAGTGTGCCCTCCTAGGGTGAGTTCCAAAACACTATTCCCGGTTCCAAACTGTGGTTAGAAATGTCTGAACTGGAAGCCCTAATTTCTGGCAATGGCTTCTTTCAGTACTTCTCTGATACCAAGTTGAATTTTTTAATATAGCAGTATAATTTCATTATTTGCAGCGGAAATAAATAAGGATCATTGAAAGATAACCATGCGCAAAAACACAGACACAAAGATTTTTATCTTGGGAGACCCTTCTACACAAGGGAAGAAAACCTAACAACTTTTCTTATGTAGAGATTCAATTCAAGATGCAACGTACATCCAAATACAATAGTAATCAAATATATGAGTTGTGGATTAACCCAAGAAACAAAAAAGAAACTCTCCCAAAGTTAGCGAACCCAGAAAATAGTCTTCTTCTAGCCTCCGTCCTTCTTCTCTCTCTCTCTTTCGCACTTGTGTAGCTTACTTGAGCAAATTGCTTGATGAGAATGAGTGAGGTATCCTCTCTATTTATACTTTTTCATGTTTGATTTTTCACTTTTGTTGGGCCGACTTGCACACTTGTTGAAGTCGACTTTGCCTTTATGAATAATAATAATTGTTTATTGTTCTTCTTCCTTGGGCCAACTTGTAGAGGAGACCTCTCGACGCTATAATCATCAACACTAACAAATTCTCCATCTCTCTTTATCAAAGTTAAATGTTTTATTTTATGCAAAAAATACATAAAAAAAAGTGTAAGGCCGGAAAAACCTTAAAAATCTAAATAAATTCAAAAATCCAAAAATATATGCGTTTTGGTATTTTTGGTCCACCCTAAAAAATCGCCCTAGGGTTTTATCCATAAACCCTAGAGAGCGTCCTCTTTTGAACAACTGCATTGGGATACATGAAATCATTGAAATTAGGTGATTGCTGGTTATATAGTATTTTTGGTTCACCCTCCTATTTACCTTAAGAGCATACCTTTCTGAGGGCTTTCCTAGCGAATTGTGATATTGTCTAGGGAAGCATGAAATTGCCTTGAAAGGAACGACATTTATTGAGTTTTGTAATAAAGTAAATAACTACAATATTGTATGATTATTGTGTCTTGTTTAATATTGTTGGACTCTGATAAGGCATTGATCATAGCCATTAGGGTTTAGTGGAAGGTATTTGTGGTCCATTGGTGGTTGTAGGTATCTTTCATCAATTAGGGTCCCCCCCTGGGTTCTAGAGTCATCCAAAGTGTTGAGAGGTTAGACTATGGCGACATTGGGTTTCACTCTCTCCCGAGCTTACCGACACTACCCCTAATCCACAACCTAGTTGTGTTGGCACTGTTAGTTTGAGTGGTAACAGTGAGAAACCCGTCATGGGTTACATTTATGAGTCGGTGGATCTCATCAAGGAGACCATCAAAGCAAAATATGTGAATGACGAGACCAAGTATATGCCTCTTTGGAACATTATTGATGAGCATTGGGATGAGCAATTGCATTTCTCTTTACATGTTGTTCGGTACTTTTTAAACCCAGCATATTTTTATGTTAAGACCAGATTCAGTGAGGATGGGGAGGTTGGTGAAGGGTGTATGACTTGCATTGAAATGATGCACCCAGATCAAGAAGTCCAAAGTTGCATCCTTGCCCAACTACAAAATTATAGGACGCCTTCAAAGTTGTTTGCCTATACCAATGATATACATGAAAGGACAAGAATGTTGCCAAGTATTTTGTTTGTTTATGTTAAATGTTTGAACTTTTATTATGTTTTATATATATTATCTTGATTCTTTTAAGTTTTAACTTTTAGGCTTTTTTCGTCTTCAATTATCAATCTTGAATCTGGAATCCTTGCTACCTGCTAGGTCGTTGGTGGAAAAATTTCAGGCGTGATACACCAAAGCTTAAGAAATTTGCCACTATAATCTTAAATCAAACTTGCAGTGCTTCAGGTTGCGAGTGCAACTTTAGCATGTTTGAGAAAATTCATTCCAAGAAGCACAACTGTTAAAATAAAGACAATAGATCAAACTGTGTACACACAATCATAGACACCTTTTGTCAAACACTTCAATGCACTTTGATATTAAGCTTATAAACACTTATTGAATGGGTCATTTGACATTTTGGTCAAATGACCCATTCAAGAAGATTTTTCATTATCAAGCAGTAGAACTCAGAAATGTACAGCAGCAGTCAAGTACAGCCATTAAACACAGTACCTAACAGAGATTTTCCTTGAAATATGGGCCAATATTTCACCTCGAAAACTGTGTTGTAACTTTGTAAGTTACCTTGGAAACTATCTCAGGCTTCCAAAGCTATCCAAAACAGCAAAAAAACAACTACTGCTGTTTTTGGAAACTGTGTCTTTCAGGATTTCAAATCTGTCCAAAGCAACAAAACTACAACAGTTTTCCTTGAAAATTGTGCCCAGTCACTTCAATAGTGCATCCCACTCACAGCTGGACGCAACCTACCTTGGAAAACGAGCCCCTCGCTGCCTCATCTTCTATGCCACAACCCAACAGTACGGCCTCCACTATCTCAACTGTACGGACTGTCCAAAACAATGGCTGAACAGTGCATAGGGATGTATGGCTTTCTTTGAAATTGCGCCCTCCTTGGGATTTGTGCCTCCACCCTAGGGATTCATACCCCTTATACTGTTGTTGCACTTCACCTCTTCAACTGCCCACTCTCACCTTCTTGAAATCCGTGCCTCTCTTCCAACTCAATGTGTGTTGTGCAAATGAAGCCTCAAGGTGACTTTTATTTACTCATTAGGGTAACTGTCGGTGACTTTTCATCTTCAATGGCTGAGATTAAATCTTAACCACAAGATCTATGGTTGAGATTTATTCTTAAGATGACTTAAACTCCCTAGTCATAACTATATAAAATCTCACTTTTCGAAAAGTCATATTTAACCCTAAATATTAAAAAGGTACACATTCTAACTTAAAAGTCACTTTTATAACTCAAAAAGTACATCTCACTTTTAAATTAAAATATCACATCACAAAATACTTTAATAAAGTCATTTATGAAATTTATTGAGACTACATTATTCCGGACCTCTGCACCCAGGCACCTGGTGCAGAAGTACGTCCTGAGCTACAAAAAGCTAACTGCAACCACTTGACACAAAAGCATTTAAATGACCTTGTTTTTGTACATTACAATCTTCGGCTTCACAACAAGCAATTACTTGATGAGACACTTAGGTCTTAAAGGGTTAATCATTTGTAATCTGAATTTGAAGGATTGATTTAAAGTTTAATTCACGTTTTTAATGTATCATGATGTTGACAAGTTTGGATGATTTAAATATTTCCTTGGACAAGGAAGACATAGAGCTAGAATTAGATCAAGAGGGATCCTACATCTTCAGAGGAGGCTCCACTTTTCACCCTTGAGGACTTAGAGAACCTTGAGGGTCAAGCAGCCAAAGACATAGGAGGATCTACTTAGTTTTTTTACTATTTAGTATTTAGTATCTGGATTCTAACTTTTGTGTTTTGGACTTTTATCTGGATTTTGGAATCATCTTATGGATGAGATCACCATCATATTATGGATAATACCTATTCATTGTTAAATTTGGACATCTATTGATATCTTGCATTGTCTGGACATGGCTATTTTGAATATCGATGAAAAATGTTTTTTAATTCAAAATATGTGTGTGTATATATATATATATATATATATATATATATTTTGTATTTGCCGATTTTCTCCCGATCCAATTGAAAACCGACTCTTTTGCCTCACTGATTTATTGCCGATTCTGAGTCTGGTAACTATGGCTCAGATTTATGCCCCTCTCATCCATGAGATCCTTTGTTAACTCCATCTATACTTAGTGTGTAGTGGCTCCCACTCATCAGTATCACACAACAAGGATTGCAACTACTCTTTTTTTTTTTAAAAAGTGGGATCAAACGTTATAAAATCTATTGTTGCGAAAACTTAGACTTGGAAAATCCTTGGCAAAGGTGAACTTGGGAAAATTGGCAAAACTTGACAAGTATAAACTTGGACCTGGAAACATAAGGAAAATTTGAAATAACTCGGCAACCTGGAAAGCTATGAAAAACTTGGAAAACGTGTGAGAGATAAGAGGATTTTGTAACAACAAAATGTCTCTTAAGCATTAAACTTTAAAGGCCTTATGAAGTGCGTCATTACAGGTAGTCTGGAAGAGACTATTGAACCAAAAGCAACACCTATACCTCTCTTGGATTTGGCCTAAGCTAGCAACACCTATACCTTTTCAATAGAGTTTATTGTTTAACATACATATTGTCTGGGTTATATATGATGTTCAGCGACAAACTATTTCCTGTTAAGATTTACTTTTGTTCTTCAAAGAGTGTGTTCATTGCTGGGTGAAATCTTCAGGTATGCCACTGATGTGACTAATGTTCATCTCATTGTTGTTAGTATTATTAAAACTGTTGAAGATTTTGCTGCATTTATTGCCTTGTTAATTTCAGATTTTTAGATCTAGTCCAGATATCAGATTTCAGTTATAGAGGCAGAATTCTAATTTGGCTCAAATTAGTGTATCGGAGTCCTAATTGATAGCAGATTCATATCAGATTTTCAGTTTCAGTTCAGATTATTTAGTTTTTTTCACAATCTGCCTTGTCTTTTGAGGATTCTCTGTGGAGAAATCTCTATTATATAAATGTCATTCCAAGTCTTCGGTCTACTGCTAATTAAAATTTCAGAATCTGTTTCTCTTAATGTACTGTTATTATTGTTGAAATTACTGTTGTTATGCCTGAATCTACTGCTGTCATCACAAAACTTTGTTGTGTTACTATGCTAAACCTGCTATTAGCACACTGCTAGTGCAGTCCTTGGGTCCATAACAATTTTGGGCTCATAGAAAATGAGGTCCCAAACAAATTAGGTTCATAACATCTACATTAGTGTTTTCTATCCATGTTTGCATGCTCATCCTGTGGGGGCTCATTATGCTGTTTGAAACAAATTTGATGCTAAAAGATTGACCTGTTTCTTAATAAGAATTAGCATCAAATATTTCATGATCAATGTTTCCATACTCACTTCCAATTCTTGTTTGCGGGCCTCTTCCTTGCGAGCTTCTGATCTGGAGCTCCTTTGCACTTCAAATATCACAGCAGCTCCCCCAACCTAGCAGTAAAATTCCTCAATCAATGTGCAATGCAGAGACAATGTACTCAGATGTGAAAACAACTTCCAAGTACCTAGAAAATGCAGAGACAGAAATACGAGCTAGCTGTACATAAACTATAAATAAAGCTTGCAGTTCTGTTTTAAATTTTAAGTATTCACTGTTTGCCTAAAGTTTGTTTATATATAATCTTCATTTGCACATGATGCATTAAAAATCAATATCATCGTAGAATCTGTTGTCTATATGAAAGTTCAGAACAAACATCACTTCCATGGGAACAACAGAGATGCTAATCATCCAAGTAAAGAATTCCTCATCTCTACTGCAACAAAATAAAACTTAGTAAAAAAATATTACCGAAAATATAAAAACTTCTCCAAGAAGATCTGTAGCAGCTTGAACAGCTTTTTCCGCATCCAAGGGGCGAATTGCTACATTAGTGGCATGTCCATATATCCGCCTTTGCAATTGTGTACTGAATTTATGATTTGTCTGCAAATGAGTAAACAGTCAAATAACACAAGACAAAGATACTATCTTGGTTGGCATACTTGAGAGAAAAACTTCAAGTGTGAGTATCAAACAAATTGGAAGCACAAAAATTCTCCGTTGACACATTCAATTACTTAACTTCAAAGAAAAACCAAGCTTCAGACAAAATACCCCACCCAAACTTGTTGGTAAACCATTTGAAATTGATGAGAAAAACGAAAAAACCTTCAACTTATATAATATATTTAAATAACTTGGTCCACATTTTTTCTCAAGATGTACCCATCCAAACCTTAGTCACCTGCTTCAAGTTCATGTTCGAGTTTGGCTACCATGAGGTTTTACAAAAATTCAGCAGTGCAAAACTGTGTATTTAAAATTCGGCAGAAGTTCAAGAAACAGTGATTCAAATTTTATATATATATTCCATGTGCTCATTCAACATATATGATAAAACGAAAGTTGCATGCCAACATTAAACATATATTTCAAAAAGACCAATATCTTGTTAAAAATTTAGGGGTTTAGGTTAGACTTTATGCATTTGGGCTTTTGTTTGTTTTCCTTTAGAAAAATGAACTCAAAAAAATCAACCATGAGGTTTGGCTTCAAGTTCAAATTTGGATGACGTCCAGCATGTTATGCACCAAAGCTACTGCAACATTTCAGCAAGGCTAAGCCTAGAGCAAGGGATCAAAAGTTTTTATTGCACAGGCTGTTGCCACCTAAAACACGCTTAACCGCAGAAAAGTCTCCTATCCACTTGGTGTGTTCACGAGGGGCAACTATGAATTTAGAACCCACTGACACCTCAATTCTTAACTCCTCTGTTTAGACCCAACTCCCAAAGGTCAAGGGGGGTAGTCCATATTTACTAAATTTTCAAAGGTTTTGTTTTAGGAGTCCCTGTGGAACACTGCTATAGAGTCATAGATTTAAGAAATTGCACTTGCTAACCAAGGAAGAAGAATTACCAGATATACAAGTGAAATTAAACAATTCACATTCCAAAAGTAATCAATATTCACATTCAAATTATTGGAAAGAACTTTCTGCAAATATGTTATCACATATATAGTAGCCGGGCTACCATATTCTATTTTTCAAACACAGTGCTTTTTTCAGCCAGATCTCTTACATATGAGATGCTGAGATGAACAGTTTTGACGGATCATTATTGTATTGGTGGACTATTGTACTCTCCCATGTCAGGACTGAGTCTCAGGACACTCAGATTTGAGGACCGATGTAGCCATTTAGTCATTACAGAGCAGTTATTGATGCCTAGTTTTATATCAGTACTTTCTCATTGGACAGATGGTGTTTCAGATGGATTATATTGCATGATTATGACTCAGCTTTTTATATTGTGTTGTGGATATCACTATTATACTCATCTTTGTGACATGTATTAACATGTGGTGTCATGATCTGGCGGTCATAATAATATGGACTTGAATGTATTTTGTGTTATGTATTGATGTCTCTACTTAGACTTGGAAGTTCCTGATCTATACTCATTGGTTTTACCCTCCTTAGGGAGAATAGAGGTAGTCATTCCCACCATTGTTTTGGCTTGCTAGTGTTGGCTTCATCATTCATTGTCTCCACCCATCCATTACCTTCCAGTTTAGTTTTCAACCCGATTGACTTCTTGACTTATGGCATGGAGGACCTTTTTCCCCGCTAGAACCTTTGTTGGACAAGCCTCCCTGTTTATATTGTGTCTCGACTCTAAGTTGGTGACAAAACTTGCCTTTGATGAGTTGGATTGTTTGCCTAAATCATTCTGGTCAGTTGTCCCAATGTTTGGCACTGTGCAGAACTCCCCCTAGTCACTTGAGATGTTGTTTGCTAAAACTGAAAGCTCATGTACTACTTGTATTGGAAATGTTTGTATGCGCCCATGGAAAATGAAAATGCTAAACTGTGTTTCTTAACATATGTAAAGAGGGCAAGAGCAATGAAATGCTAAAATACCCCTTGAAGGGTATAAGAAAGGTCCAAAAAAGCAATGGTTAAATATATGTTGACCATATAAATTTGAATATGTCCCGGATGAAAACTGCGATTAACTGTGCTTTTAAGCACTGGTGAATTCCCAAAGGGTCATATAGGCCAAAAAGGCCATGGAAATAAAATTGATGATCCTAATGAAACTGGATCAAGCTTGATGTAGTCATGATGCCTAAGTTGAATAAGCACTCTCTAAACAACTCAACCATTTGTGAGGCACTGCCATTCCTTGTGTTGTTATTTGTCCGACATTGGTTTTAGTGAGTTTTTTCCTTTCCATATCCAAAGTGTCATGACGATAAGTAGGAGGTCATCATTTTCCCTAGCCTTGTAAATTTCACCCTTCACCCTTCACTATCAAATTGACTACAACTATGAAGTGAGTATAGTCCTGAAAGTCTAGTCTGAGTATTAATAAATAAAGCCTTATATATGTATTTGGTTGATACACCGCCAGTGAAATGACTGCTACTTGTTGTGAGTGTTGCTTAAATGAGTTGTAGAGCATGTCTTAGCCTTATAACACTTCCAGCAGATGGATGATAGTCTGAGTTATATTATTGGTATCTGATCATTTACAGATGGTTATATTGTCTATTGGATATGGTTGATGATCAGGTAGAGACCTGAGAGGGGTATGAGTATACACCCTAGATGGATTGGGACTCCCTGAGTCTAATGAGACAGTTTATTTCCAGTTCCGAGCATTTGCAGAGATGATCAGGCTCATTTTGCCTTTCTGATGCAGTTTTGCTTCACAGGTTGATGTGTCTGAGCAGGGAGATGTTTCAGTTGGATCTCCTAGGGCGTTGTATGGGCATAGGGGGTGCAGCCACTTGTTTGTACCATAGTACCCCCATCCCAGAGAGCCTGGTGGGCTCAGTTTGACAACACAGGCACCCTAGGAAGCTGTTTTGGCAAGTTCACATTTCTCGAGGCAGATTAAAAAATGATTAAATGGCTATTGAAGAAATCAATTTGGGCTACTAAGGCAAGGAAATGACATGGGATGAGTCATGATGATGAGAGTGATGTCTTCCACACCTTCTCCAGCAGTTGCAGCACCTGATTGGGCCCACACCTATTTGTTTGGGCATTTTATATTATTTTCTGGAGCTTTTGGGAGGCTCACAGTTTCCTCAAGGAGGCACAAAGTCAAAGAATTAAAATGTTATATTATTTTATTGAGCCATGGGGCATCCATAGGGAGTTAGTTAACACTCCATGGACCCACCATGTGCTTCATTTATTTCTTGTTGAGTGGGGTATCCTCTTGATGGGTGATTTAGTCCACTTTGGTACTTGATGGTTATATTGATCCATGTATTGTATGTTGAGCTCATCTCAACCATTGATTAGAATATTTTATCTTTTAATCTTAGCCACTCGTTTTGAAAGTGGTTAGGATTCGGTTATGATTGTGGTTCTCTCATTTCTATTTAAAGGAAAGAGCTTCTCATTTGTAAGGGGTCTTTGGCTCTTGGATCTGATATAATAGAAATATTTTTCTGTGAATATTTTATGGATCTGCTTTTCATCTGATGTTCTCAAATGGTGATTGGATGGTCTTCTGCTTCCTAGCATTGTGGAAATTCATGTGAGATCTATATTTTTCTGCTATCATTGTCTTGTCTACAGGAGGGCGTTTTGGCTGGAGTGTTTTTGCAGGGGGACCTCAACTTGTTCAGTTTTCTTCGTCTTGGATCAGGGGGTTTTCATTAGTTTCATTGTGATCTATGATTACTTCATTTTACTTTCCTGTAGCATTTGGTTTCTTTATCTTGTATTGGCAAATCTGATATTGTTGATGTTTGCTCATGCAGGGTAGGGGGCACATTGGTGGCTTGGAGCTTACATCTGTCATAGAAATCACTTGGATCTTCCAAAATTGATTAGGATAGCAAGGATCATCACTGGTAAGACTTCTACAAGCATTTCCAGGTACAATCCAATAGGTAACTCTTTTCTCTTTAACAGATCTAAATCCATTGTACCTGTTTTTCCTTCCATTTTTCTGAAAATTTCTAAAATACTAAAAACCCTAAAAAGTACTAAATCTGGGAACCGTCCGATCTTTGGCCAAACCACTATTGGGTTTCATAGATCGGGCCTCCCCTTCACTGAATCTACTGCAACGCTGGTCAAATTCCTGCTGGTTTGACCTAGATCTTATTTTTAGCTTGAAAACTGCATAGCGCCCCCATTGAAAATTTGACTTGCTAGGGTTTTGACTTTTTCTGATTTCTGACTTCATAGACTGATAAATCGGGTCCCACACAATCCAAATCACCCTCAACACTGTCCAAATTCATAGCAGTTTGACCTAGATCTGAGTTTTAGACTGAAAGCAACCCTAGCGCCTTCACTGAAAACTGGACTTTTCCGGGGTTTACTTTTTTTGAAATCTGACAGGCTAGGCTAATAGATCAGGGCTTGAGCACTCCAAAACACCCCCAACACTGAGCTAGTTCCTGCCAGGTTGCCCTAGATCTGAAAAACTGACTTCAACCTCCTAGCCCCCCCCTCATCAGATTTTGACTTTTCCAGATCTGATTTTTTCCTGCGGTTTTTTTACTTGGGTTTGTAGATCGGGCCATCCTGATCTCATTTCTCCTCCAACGCTGAGCTGATAGTCTCCTGGTGGCTCTAGATCTGCAGATCTGCCTCTCCAAACCCTAGCGCTAGCCCTCCTTCTACTGATTTTCCTGTAACCTAAATCTTCCGGGCCAAATCATTTTCTGGGTCCATAGATCAAGGTATATCCCAGGTGGGTTCACTAAAACGTTGTGTTGATACTGACTCCATTGCCCAATGCATGAAAGGCACTGATCTCCTATCTCTAGCGCTAGCCCTGTTACCACCTAAGTTGTACTTAGTGGTTTTTTTTATCAAGTGAGCCTGGTGAACTAGACAAGGATAACTTGTTCGGACTTCAGAGAGCCTTCAGTCTTGCTTCTGGAAAGTTTTGTTGTACTATATCACATGTTCATACCCCATGGGGGAACTGTAATAAATGTTCTAGAATGATAGTGTCTGTAAAAGACTCAGTCTCTTAGACTTTATTTGTCAATCCGATCAGTCTCAGATCATGGTCGAGTCATATGAACATGTCTAAGTCCCCCTAGGTTTTTTCAATTTTTCAATTTTTTAGTTTTTTCAGTGTTTTTTATTAAAATTTAATTTTTCCAAAACTTAGGCTATTTTTTAATAGTTTAATTGGAAAAATTGATTTTGTAATAAAAGTGGGCCAAATAATCTGTTTCAGTCATGTAGGTGCTCATTTTCAAGCTAAAAGCACTATGTAAACCCATGGACCCACTATTTCCTAGTTTTGAGTGATTTTCCATCACTCAGGTCAGAAAGCCCCAAAAATCAATTATTGATTATTTTAATTAATAAATTGATGAATAATGGAGCAAATCCAAAATCATAGATCAGTGGATTCTCAGCCGATTTGATTGAAATCAGTCAGAACTGAAGCAGATTGACTGGATCTGACAAATCCTTGACTGAAGGAGGTGATCAAATCAGATGCAGAGTTGATCTTCAGCATCCTTTATGAGGAATTTCGCCCTTCCTCTCTCCTCAACACATTTTGGCTCATCTGGATGAGTTTTGGTGGATGCTTCAGTCAACAGATTGAGGTGTCAGTCAGATCAGCTCTCCGATTGACAATTGCACTCAGTGAAACTCAGATCTGGCTCAGTTAGACACAGCTCAAGCATTGATGGACTCTTCATCAGCATATTTGGTCTATCTCCTTGGGATTTGCGCCCCCCTTGGGCTGGATGTCTTGTTTTTTGTATATATCCAAGCACAGCTCCCTCTTCCAAGCTAGTAAGAGCTGGATTGAAGGGCTTGCCATTGTAACTGTGTATTGATCATCATTTGTTGAAATAAAGAAAAGCTTTGTAGGCTCAATTGTGGAGTACCTTTCATGTGTGGATTATCATTGTCATGCTGCATTCGAGGTGAAACTGCTATTTTTTCAATTTTTTGCACTTAACTGTTGTCTGCCTGAATGGTTATTGAAATCATAGGGATAGATCATTGTAAGTAAGCTTACTTACTTCTATTTTGCTGCATATGTTTGAATGAGTTAATACCTGTATGCTAAATAAGATTATTTGCATGCTGTATCATCTACTTCTCATATGTATCTTCAAATTTAATGGTTCTGTTTGCAGGATTTGTTGTGTAGCTTACAGGTTTGCCATTGACTGGAAGATCTATGGTTCAGGTTTGATTCCATTGGTTTCCAACAGAGATTGCTAAGATCGTGCCCCTCGGTGCTTCACTACCAAGTTTCCTCTGCAGATCTGCTTCAACAACAAGCACCTCTCTTCCCCTTTTTCTCCTTTAAAAAATCTTAAATTTTCTTCAAACTGGTTACTATTAAGGTTTCTTATTACTCAGATCTGTCTCATTAAGAAAATTACACATAGATCTATATAGTAAGATCCCTTCCTAAGTCTAGATCTTAGTTTTGTTTTGCATATAAAATCACATTTTAAGAAATCTAGCTAAAATTACCATATTTTCGCAAGCATTTTAATGAAAATTCGTAGCTTGCTGTTAAGGTAATTTCTTTTGCTGTACGTTAAAATTTCATATTCTGCAATAAAAGTGCACATCTTATTGGCTGCCCAAAAGGCAAGCCAAGATCCCAAGGAAAGCCTACTTTCCTTGGTCCTGTTTTCCCCTTTTAACTAGTTTTCAGCTTACCTTTTTTGGTTAAAAGTGAGTTGACCCAAAGGTGCTTTCAGAGTGCTTTTGGGCATATTTCAGTCTAATATGCTTGCTGGTTTTTAGCAAGTTTGACAGAAAGGAAAGGAAGCTGTTGTTCGTAAATGGCCTCAGGAGCGTTCAAATCCCCCCAGGGGTCTCCCATTTGACTAAAACCTTTATTTTTCGCACTTTGTAAGCTCTTGATTTCAATCCGTATAAGGATCAAGAGGAATTATATCAGTTCTCTGATATTGTAACCGCTGTTAATAAAAATATTTTTTGAATAGGCTCTTTCGAGCCCATTCCACATCCCCCCTGGGGGGATTTGCGTCGGTGTCCTTTTTGTTGCTTTTTGCTCATTTCTGTTCAAACTAGCATTGATCTAATCTGCAGGGTAGTATACTTTATTTCATTATCAATTTCATATTCCATACTTTATACTTCAAAGTAATCGTAATACTTACCCCACGACTTCCCGATCGACCCGAAAGGGGAAAGAGATTCGTGATAGGACTAATTAGGAAACTAGAATTGTGTATCTGTTTTCTTTTCTATCATTCGTTTTTCAGTTATTATAAAATTAACCCCTCCTCGATTCCCTGATTGAGATCCACTTGGATCGAAAGAGGTTCCTAGAGGGTTTTCTTTTAAACAAGAACACCCATTGTAAAATTTACTAAAATTGATAAGACTCCGATGTGTATGCTCTACACTTGGCTACGGTTCGTGCGATCAGTCAAGCTGTATCAAAAGCACTTGAGTGACTAGTATAATTAGCACTCACTTTCCCAAATTAACAAACCAACAGGTGAAAATCCAACACCTAGATCAAACCATCACGGTGGCAAAATACCCCAAGGAAGCGGGAACTTCTGAAAAGTGACCTCGAGGCGCCGATCTTTGTCACACCCTAACGGGTGCGTTATGAACAATAGCCCCAGAGACTCCATTCAGCCCACATATTTCTTGCGGGTAGCCATGAAGGTTTAGTTTTGGACATACTCCAAGTACTCTCAGGTATATCTGGAGTTCCCCCTTCGCCTAATTGTAATCAACTCACACCTCAAATTTAACTTAAAACGTATCAAGAGGCAATCGCAAAACATTCACTCCAAGCACATGCAAGTACATTGATCTTATTTTTTGACTCCATTCTAAAGCACTGGTTATTTTCTTGCTTTATATATATATTGTGTCTCAGCATTGTGCTTTCGTGTGTTCATTTTTGTATCTTGTCATCTTTGATTATCTATAGTTAAATTTCAAACTCCTAAGTAACTCATTCAGTTTAACATCACCATGCTAAGTAATTATCCTTAGTAACTTAATAGGGTCTACCCCCCTTGGCTTCGTTAGGAGTTGAGCCTAAACGGAGGAGTCAAGAACAAGGTGACAGCCTTGACTCGAGACTTTCCCCCAAGGACACACCGAGTGGCTTGAAGATTTCTGCCACGCGACCCAGGTGTGTGAAAGGCGGCAACAAGCCCTAAATTGACCTTACTCCCGTTCTCTTTACCAACATTCCTTGATAACTCAAGTTACCTGATACTTTCATATTTTTCACTGAGTCTGTCTCATTGGTACTAGACAGTCCCAACTCTGTCTTTGCTCACCCTGTCACAGTTACGTTTCCCAAGACAGTGGTCATCTCCATCAGTTGCTAGTACCTAAACCCTAGAGCTAGGATTTTCATTTACCTTACACCTTACATACCTCAAAGCCACATTTGATCTATTCTGGTGTCTAGGTCTGATCTCTCCTGTCGGTAGTAGATCCAGGTCTCCCTCGTTGTTGTCTTGGAC
This sequence comes from Pseudotsuga menziesii, assembly GCA_001517045.1. NCBI lineage: Eukaryota > Viridiplantae > Streptophyta > Pinopsida > Pinales > Pinaceae > Pseudotsuga > Pseudotsuga menziesii. Next base: position 348,069 of record LPNX010015064.1, on the reverse strand, counting down.
TTAGATAACATAGAGTGAAGGCTGCCTTGATTAGCGTGACAACCATCCATTTGGGACTCTAGGCAGTCTTGGTTCCACCCCCTTAGTTCCTTGCCCCTCTACCATCCATCCTGGATCCACCTCACACAGGCAACTACAAGGTTGGAGATAACAAAATAAATGAACAATGAATAGAAACTTGCTTGCAAATAAACCGAACCAAAATGAAGAACTTGAAATAAAATGATTTGTGAATTGTCAAGTGATCAAAATGTTGTGCTAGTGGTCCTAGAGATTTTAAATGATTTTAGGTTTCACTTGAGCTTAGGGGAATTAGTGTGTGTCATAAGAAGAAAAGCAAAAACTAGCTAATGTGTCTACCCCACACACTTATCTCTTTTGATTTGAGAGAGATTGTTGGGTGCTCAATAAGAAAACACAGTTTCCTTCTAGCTCTGCAAATCAATCCCAAAGATTGTCGAGAGCTCAACAAGAGGACACAAAATGCCACAAGACTCCCAGCAACCTCTACCCCTCTAGCTCCATGGGTCAACCTTTATTTTCTCAGTATCTAATGAGATACACGTTGAGTGCCTATTATTCTAGCCAACACAAATCTTTGCCCTTTTCTATCACCCAGGATCAAACAAACCGGCAAGGGGAGTGAATACAAGGCAAAGATCGGGCAAAGTTTATAAACTTTGAATTGAAAAGAATAAATTGAACTTTTAACACAAACTAGTCCGCACGATATTGCAAGGATGGAAAAGCCACTTCACCTACAAGGTGTGGACACAACAAATGTACAAATACTTTAAAAAGAGAAAAAATTAAATCCTATCCCTTCCTTTTTTGCTTACAAGGGTGGGAAAACCCAACTTCCTTTGCAAGCAATGGAGGGCAGCTTTAAACCAAAAGTAAACAAGCAGTTACTCTAGCCACAATCAACTTCTTAAGGAAGAGATGGGGTAAGTAATAGAAGTAAAATACTAAAAATAAAACTAAGTACAATCCTAGCCCACCTTCACTTGCAATGCAAGGGTGGCTCCTTTGCATGCAAGGGATTGTTGAATAATAACTTAAAATATAACTTGGAAAGCAAATAAAGAATCAAGTTCAAGAGAGACTCTTGAACTTGTTACAATGAAAGAATTTTCATCAAGAAATGTGAGAGTAAAGAGGTAGGAAAAGTGGGGTTTCACCTCTTCTTGGAAATGACTTTGAAGCCCTTCCTTTCGGGTAGTCGTTGAACCCTTTTGTGACCCAAATTAGGTAGAGTTTCTCCTTGTTCTGTCACTAACCTACTAAAAACCAGCAAACAAAACAATGGTAAAAGATGTCCAAAATCACTTGGGGGCACTGAGTGTAAGTAAAAAATTATGTACAAAATTTCTACATAATTTATCAAGTAATTAGCTTCAAAGAGTTTGAGAATACAAGAAGTTAAACAAGATTTAAAATGCTAATGTGATAAAATAAATATGCAGAAATTTAAATTAGAAACGGAGAAAAATGTCTTTTGCTCTTCAAAGTTTGAAGAAGTGGGGCATTCAACCGAGGAATCCCATGCTCCAATTCAAGCAATTTGCAACTTGAGAGATCTTTGGTACACAATTAAAAAAAAAGTGAGATTCATATGATGAGCCAAGAAATCATAAACTTCAACCAAGAAAAATATGAAGTTCTTAACTACAAAAATGAAAGCTCACAAAATCCATGGCAAAAATACCATAAATCTTACCAAAGCAAAGAAGTTTGCTTCTTTGGCCTCCCCAAACTTGAGCAACTATTGAGCATGGAAGCAAATCACCATAGAGCAACATAGACACAAGATTTCCTCCAAAGAATTTTATTATCAAAACCAAATGGCTGAAAATTACAATGGCCCAAACTGAGAGCAAAATGGAAGCAAGAGCAAGAGAGAGAGCAAGAGCATCAGAAATTGTAACCCAAATGAGGAAGAGATGCCTCCTTATAAAGGAAAAGTGAGAAAGGAGAGCCCATTTTCATGTTTGTCACTTGTCAATCAAGAGGAAGGGAAGCTCATGAAGGGGGTGGGCACCCCCCCTAGGGGAACCACTTCATTCTCATGAAACACTACCATGCGGGGGGGGCTTTTAGCCTCTAACTTCACCTTAGACACATAATATAACATTTGAAAACGTAACTTCCCTTCCCCAAGTGACTTTAGTCACTTTACAAAATTTTGCCATTCTAATTAATGGTCAATTTTCCTGATTCTCTAAACTGGCTTAGGAAAATATGCCCAAAACCTTATCAAAACTCAATGGTTTGACTCAAAACTTAGTCCAAGGGTGTAGGGGGTCTCATACCATTGATTTTGAGTACCCATACCCCTATTTATGGGCATTAGAAGCTACTTATCCCTCTTTACATTACAACTTTTTTATGCTTAAGGGCATTTTTTAATTACCCAAAATTTTAAAAAAACTATGCAAAACTTAATGAAATTCTGCAAGACTCTGGATAATGTCTAGCATGGTAATATACAACGCTTCTAGACCTTAATTACCCCATAGACTCGATCATTAGAATTTAGAACGTCTTTCACCACTTTGGAGGAATTTTTGAGTGAAAAACTCAAATAATTAAAATCACTAAAAATGAATTGTAATTATATAAGGGAAAAAACACTCGATGAAAGGAATTCCCTAATGATAAAATCCTAGGTAACTAAGTTTTATAAGATTTGACCCTCATGCTAATGTATAATTACAAAATCCCTCGCAGGGGTGCGGAAATTTCATAGAGGAGAGTTAAGAGGAGAAAGAGCAAAAAAAGTACATTGCTTGAAAAACTTTGTCAAGTACATCTTTCCCGTCTTCAAGGTACATGGCACATGGTCACCCACCTAGTTGTTTAGGTGGTCAACATTCTAGCTCCAACGTGGGGACATGTGCTTGATTTGGTCTTCAGGCAAAGAGAGGATACGAGAACTCCAAAATCTCTGGTTTTTATAATCTATAAAAACATCTCAACTTGACAAGAAAACCTTAGTGGCACAAGTTTTATAAAAAAACGTCAATGAACCATGGTTGCTTTATAAGAAAGTAAAGAAACCTAAATATAGAAAAGAAATGTAGAAAGTAAATCCTCACTTTAAAGAGCTTATTTTCCTACTCTAAGCATGATTAAATAAACACTTGAAGTAAAATCAAATATCCAATGCAACCACCTAAGTGTTTTATCAAATTTAAATTTGTTTGCCTTGTCTTTGGTTACCAGCCAAAGTAAAGACACAATTATTAAGAAATGCAAACCTACGTGAGTTGAATGGAGAATCATGGGCATGAATAATGTCATCAAACCTCTTCCCAAACTGACAGGTGCTCTCGCAGGCTTCTTCTATCCAAGATTGGATAGGACTAATATTCACATATGCATGATGAGGTAGAACACCAACTTCTTCATATTATTCCAAAGGGCTTATCTATTGATAACTCTGTGTGTAAGCCCCTAGCTGCTCCAAATCATAAGGAACTTCAGCATGTAAAGACAATGGTTGAGATAGATCTTCAATTAATAGTATCCCATCTGACTCTTCACTACATCGCTTCTCTGTCTTCATTACTGCTACTGATATATGGCTCATACTAATCATATGGACAAACTGCATGCTCTTCCTCCATGCAAAGATTTCCCAAGGCCTCAAGATCCATGTTAAGTTCTCTAAAAACCTCATAGATAGGATCTTCAATAAAACTATCAAGAGACTCAATACTCCTTTTTTCAGATGTGACATAGACGCGATTATCAATAAAACCTTAAAAGGATTCTAGTTCATTATATTCCTCCTTAGACATGTCATAGATTGGATCTTCCATGAATGTCCAATAATCCTTATCAAAAACTTTGTCAGACATAAGGGAGTCTTCATCACATTCATCATGTTCTAGGCCATACTTGTCCTCCTCCTGATCGCAATCCTCTTCTTCAAAAAAAAGGTCACAAGGCAGTAAACCTTCCAAACTATCATCATTATACAAAGAATGGGAAGGAGTACCATCGTGTACATAACAGAATTCGCCATAAGTTTCATTATAATCTTCTATAATTGTTTCTCCATGAGGATTTGGGGTATTAATGTGATCATCATCACTGCAATAATCATGAAAGAATCCCCAATCTTCAATAGTCTCTGTCGAAGTTGTTGCCGCCTAATTCGCACCTCGGGTCACATGGCAAAAATCTTCAAGCCACTGGGTGCGACCTTGGGGGCAAGCAAGAGTCAAGTGTTGTCACTTGATCTTGACTCCTCCGCCTAGGCTCTCTCCTAGCGAAGCCAAGGGGGGTGGTCCCTAGTAAAATAAACTATGGTGTTTAATCTATAAAACTAGAACAACTAGTCTAGGAGAGGATAACAATAAATACCGAAACCGAGATGAACTACAAAAATAATTTAAATAACTAGCATTTAAAATATCATTCCAAATAACACATTGATTAACTTAAGCATCAAACATAAATGGAAAAGCCAAATAGACCAGTGCTAATGGAGTGCTTTTAAGGGGGTTTCTAGTGTAGTCTCGAGAAGTATTGCAGTTGTATCAGTTGGTCAGTTTTAGAATTATTAAATGAGTAATTAAGGAGTGGATAAATTCTTGGTAAATTTTATTAAGAATGTGGTAATGATCTTATTATTATGGGGGAAATGGTATTCCAAATATACCCAGGGGGTACGAGGAATATGTCTGTATTTATCAAAGAGTGGCTCTCACAGTGACATGTGGGCTAGATGGAGTCGTGGGGTTGTGTTCAACACTACACCAAATGAGGGTGTATCCTAACGATGCCCCACGGTCACTTTCTAGTGGTTCTTGCTTCACTTGCAAAATTTCCCCACAACCTGGTAAAATCGAATGAAGTGTTGGATTTTCACTTGTAGGGATTAATTGAAGTGTTCCACTAATTACCAGTCACTTCAATCCCTTTCCGATTGTCCCACTGATCTAGCCAAAGGCCTGCAGTGGTCACAAGAGCATACGGGAAATGAAGCCTTGTAAATTTTAAGTTTTTTAAGAATTAAATGTGAGTTTTTTAAATCACGGTGTCGATACTCTTGTTACCAAGAACACAGCCGGATTGGTTAATTTTACTTAAGAAACTTGAAAGAAAAGAAGAAAAAAAAAGTAAAAAAAATGAAAAGTGCAAATCCCCCCTGGGGGGATGCGGTGTGGGCACTTAGCTGCCCACTTGCCTCTATTTTTTTTACAATGATTTAAAATAAGAAACTACTTGTGCTCCTTTGTAGAATAGGAAACACAAGTTTTACAATTTTGAGCCTAAGAAAAATGGCCAAAGAGAGAATTGTGAAAAGAGGGATCTCTGGATGGCTTGTTTCTTTGAAATTTGGCCAAGTGCCTCTCTCTTTTATCGTCTTCTGCTGCAAAACTGCAAGCAATGTTCAGTCAAATATGTCAAATTCTTTAATTAAACAATAAAAATTTAACATATAATTCAAGTAACTTTCAAAAGATAAAACTTTAAAGTATTGAAAAGTACTTGTTTAAAGCTAGATTTATGAGTTTTAACATTCAAATCAGATCTAACTTTAATGCTAAATGAAACCAAATTTAGTTATTGATATATTTTAATATACTAAACCAAATATCAATTATCAAAATAATCGGTAACAGAAATAAATAGTTTTTGTAGAATGAGAGAAGATATGAAGAAGCTTGATGCTGGAATATGGACGATGGAGTTCTTCACAATGGAACAAAGAGGGACTATGTATTTATTTAGTTGTTGAAGAGAAGGAAGATGTAAGCAAACTCAACCTCTTCTTCAATCTACGTAACCTGCAACTAATACAAAATACTTGCACAAAAAATGGTTAAGAAATTTGGTGCCACCTACCATAGAAACTTAGAAAAACAAGATTATTAAACAAAATAAAAATGTACTTCCAAGATATTTGAAACAAATAAACAATAAGATCTTCAAGCAAACAAGCTTTTAAATCTTGCCCTACCAAGAGACAGCTCTCCTTCAAAGGCCAAGCTTAACCAAAGAGATGCAAGAAAATGAACACCACTGGTTACTTCAAAAGCTCAAGACAATATTCGTCCACACATAGAACCGCTACACAGTTCTTGACCTCCAAAGCCTTTTATTCAAAATGATAGAAAAATATTACAAAGTACAAGAGCTTAAGTTTCTTGCGAAAATCTCCTGTCCAAAATGAGGAATGAGAGCTTGCTTATATAGAAAAATCAGCAAGAGAAGGGGGACACATCTCCTCAAGGATGTGCTAACTCTTCATGAGTTGGATGAGGGCAAGGGGAATAGCAACTTCCAAAACCTTGAAAGCCACATCACCCAAGCTTCCACCTTTTCTTGGGATTTGCGCCCCACATGGAGAAAAGCGCCTCCCTCTTCATGAAGAAACATCAAACTCAAAAATCTCTCTGAATTGGTAACATCCGACTTGTCCCCCTTGCCCAGATACTTGCCAAATTAATTTTCCAAGTCATAAAATTCACTTTTGGAATTATCCTTTTTTTTTAATTGCTGAATTTTTTGAATATTTCATTTTTTTGGTCTTTTGGGATTTTCGAGTAATTATTAATTTTGGGTTAAATAATTACTCGAAAACTTAGGAAAGTGGGTCTAGGGGTTAAGTGGGTGCTCTGAGTTAGAAAACGAGCACCCCATGGCAAAAACAACCTCCTAGCCACACTTTTATGACCTTTTACATTTTTACAATTAACTTATTAAAAATAAGCTTGTAAAAACGGAAAAAATATATATATATTTTTTTTTCCGAAAATTAAAAAAAGCTATAAATTGTAGATTTTTCACTAGTTTTCAGCCACCGGTTTATAAGTAAAATTTAACATTATTTATGACATTCTCAGAAATTTTAACATGCTGGAAATAAACACTGAACACAATAATTTTCAGCCAATGGCCCTGGAAAAACCCACAAGGGGAAAACCAGTGAGAGAGAGATTTTATTATCAGGAAATTTACAGCAAAACTCAGAAATTTTCAGACCAACTTATCTCAACCCGAAAGAGAATTTCTGCCTCGTTTTCCATGCCAAACAGAAAAAATCAAACTCAGATTTTTTTCTTGTTTTCTGCCTCGATTTCCATGCCATTGTACGGAATGTACCGTACGGACTGACAGTACAAACCTCGAAATCTGTGCCCAGAGGAACCAAAAAAAAAAAATCTCGAAAATCGTGCCCAGAAATATGCCTAAAAAATCATGCTTGCTGCCTCAAAAACCGTACTGTACGGACCAGCAATAAATGTTGTTATCCTCTCCTCGATTTTCGTGCCCTTTCTGCTGTTGTTCTTTCCCTCCATTTGCGTGCTGCAAATATTTTCTCTTTCTCAGAAAAATGGAAACTTTTGCTCTCAGCTCTCTCCTTCACTTCAATATGCAAAAGTGAGGAAAATGACCTTCCCTTGCCTTTTTGAGAAAACCCTAGGGTTCATCTAATCTAACTGTGGAGATTAGATTAGATCGGTGGATGAGATTAAATGCTCACATTTATTTCTCATAAATATTAATTTCACTCACCCACTTAAATTTATCAAAAAGTGACTTTACTCTCTAAAGTCAAATTAAATGCTCCACTTAAGTCATTTAATGCAAGGGTCAATTTATTTCCCTTCACTAAGTGACTAAGGCTAAAGTCACTTAGCGGAACACTTCCCTAGGTACAAAACTAACACTCCGTCTTACCGAGGAAGGTGTTCTACACCACTCTCAACTTGTCCCTAAAGAAGACAAACTTGCCCCTCCCCAAAGACTTTGTCAGAATGTTTGCTACCTGCTCATCTGTGGAAATGTACTGAAGCGTAACTGCCCCTCTCTGAACATAGTCTCAGATGAAATGATATATGATCTCAATGTGCTTTGACCTGTCATGGAAAACCGGATTCTCAAAGAGCTGGATGCAACTCTGATTGTCACAGTAAATCACCGTAGCCCTAAGCTCCTGACCAAATAGATTCACCAGCAACTTGCGAAGCCACAAGGCCTTGCAATTGGCCAAACTGGCTGCCATATACTCAGCCTCAGCAGAACTCAATGCAATGGATTTTTGCTTCCGACTGAACCACGACACTGCTGCCGAGCCCAAACTGAAACAACATCCGGAAGTGCTCTTCCGGTCTGCCACACTGCTTGCCCAATCTGAGTCTGTATAACCAACCAATCTGATCCCCTCTGACCTCCTATAGTCCAAACCAAAATCCACTGTCCCTGATAGATAGCGCAACACATGTTTTGCAGCGACCCAATGCACACTCCTAGGCTCAACCATGAACTGGCTAAGAGTGTTCACTGCAAAACACAAATCTGGTCAAGTATTGACCAGATACATCAATGACCCAATAAGCTGACGGTATAAAGTAGGATCCACCAACTCTCCCTCAGAAGCATGAAGCTTCTTCCAGTCGATGATCATAGGTGTCGACATAGGCCTGCAATCCTCCATCCTGAATCTCCTCAAAATATCAACCGCATACTTTCCCTGCCCCAGGAAAATATGTCCAAGCTCCTACCAAACCTCCAATCCTAGAAAATAATGCATCAGTCCAATATCAGTCATCTCGTACTCTGTCACAAGATCCTTCTTGCAAGCTACAATGGGTCTCTCTCTCCCTGTGATAAACAAGTCATCAACATATAGCAGAAGAACAAGTGGATCATCTCCAACCATGATGAAGTAGAGATTCGGATCTGCTTCACTCTTCTGAAACCCCATGCTCAGCAAGTAAGAATCGGTCCTGGAGTACCAAGCTCTAGGAGCTTGCTTCAACCCATATAGGGCCTTCTTCAGCCTGCATACATGTGTCTCTTTCTCATGTATCTCAAAGCCTTAAGGATGCTCAATGTAAATCTCCTCCTGTATGATCCCATTGAGAAATGCGGTCTTCACATCCATCTGATAGATCTTTCAACCCATTTCCGCTGCAATGGAGATCAAGCCCCTCATAGAAGTATACCGAGCAACCGGCGCAAAAGTCTCATCATAATCAATGCCCTCAACCTGTGAAAACCCCCACACTACAAACCTGGCTTTGTACTTCTCCACGCTCCCATCTGCCGCATGCTTCAGCTTGTAAAGCCAACGAGAAGTCACCACGGACTTCCCTCAGGTCTCGAAACAATCTCCCATACATCATTCTTCATAATGGAATGGTACGCATCCATCATGGCATCTTTCCATACCGAATGCTGGGAGGCCTCCTCAAAAGTATAAGGCTCAGAATCTCGTGTACTAGCCACCAACAACATGCCCAATCTGTCAGACATCTTGATGGCCCTCACATCCTCCCTGGGTGCCCCAAACTCCTGAGCTTCCTTCAAGGTATCTCGAAGCCACTTAAGTGCCTTCGTCCTTGGAGGTTTCTCCCACACTGGTCGACCATCATCTGAAAATATACCAAAGGTGGAAACCCCAGTATCTCATGAACCTAAAGCTGGTGTACCAACACTAGGTGCACCCTGTAATCCTGATCCTAATCCTGATCCTCTGTAAGGTGTACCTGTAATAGTAGACCCATCACCTGTCCCCGAAGACCTTGCTGGCCTAACCACTGAACCTGGTGAATCTGTGCCAATACTGTGCGGTCCTGTAACCCCGGAAACCTGTGATCCTGATTGCTGCGTAGATGGAACCTGTGGAACAACCTGAGGTGCAGGGACCTGCTTCTCTCCCTGCTCTGACTCTCTCGACTTCCTGAAGGCCTGCTCCTCCTCAAACTTCACATCCCTTCTCACCACCACTTACCTCTGAGAGGGAAGGTAAATACGGAAGGCCTTCGCAGTCTCATCATAGCCCACAAATATGCCCTTCTCTGCAGTGGGCTCCAACTTTGTCCTCTTCTCAGAAGGGACATGAGAGTAACTCGGACTACCAAATATCCGAAAATGGTTAACTTTAGGCTTCTTGCCTGAAAAACACTCCTCAAGTGTAATATTCCCCACTGCCCGATGGGGTCTCCTGTTCTGAAGATATACAACAATGCTGCAAGCCTCAGCCCAGAAAAAGAAAGGAAGTGACTGGTCATGTAGCATAGCTCGGGCTGCTCCAACAATGGACCTGTTCTTCCTCTCTACTATTCTATTCTGCTTTGGAGTATATGGAACTGTCAACTGTCTCCTAATACCCTCCTGTCTGTAAAATCCATCAAACTCCTTGGAGGTATACTCACCCCCGTTATCCGATCTAAGAACTTGGATCTTCCTCCCTGTTTGGTTCTCCACAAGAGCTTTGAACTCTTGGAACCTCTGCAAGACTTCCTCAGACTTCTAGCTCTTCAGAAAGTAGGTCCAGGTCTTCCTGAAATGGTCATCAATGAAAGTCGCATAGTACTCGTACCCTCTCAAGGATACAAAAGACATCGGTCCGCATAAGTTTGAATGTATCAAGTCAAGTATCCCTGCAGCTCTGCTATCACTACTTGGAAAAGCAATCTTGGTGTACTTTCCCAAAGCACACCCCCTGCACACATCACTCTGCCCTGTGCTGAACTCTGGTAAACTTGCAACCATCTGTCTCAACAACCCCAAGGCTAGATGATGCAAGTGAGCCATCCTCCTATGCCAAAGCTCACACAACTCACTGTCGCTACTGTGTGCTAAAGCATGGTGAGGCTGAAACAAGAGCCTGTACAGTTTCCCACATCTAGCTCCAATGGCAATTGAAGCAAATGGTCCTACAGTCTTGGGAAACATATGCACATGTCCATCTAGGAAAGACACCCCAAGACCCTAATCCTCGATCATGGAAACTGACACTAGGTTCTTCTTCAGCCAAGGTACATACAATACATCCCGCAATACCATGGGACTCATGGACTCCCTCTGAAAGGTAATGGTCCCACGCCCAACTGCACTGACTGATGAGTCATCTCCCAACACCACCTCCACATCCGTATCTGTCTGTGAAAGCTCGAAGAACATCTCACGAGCACCTGTCATGTGGCTCGAGGCTCCGCTATCAATGTACCAAGTGCTGGAAGTAGATGCACTGTAAGAATGGTCTGTCACCAGGGAAAACTCCCAATGATTGTCAACATCCGCATTGGTGAGAATAGATGCTCTCTCAATCTCAACATGCCCAGTGCATAGTGAAAACTCACTCTAAAATCTAGCGGCAAATTCATCGACTTCCGCTGAAGCTGTTGTCTGTTGTTGCTTCTTCTTCTTGTTAGGACACGTTGCAGCATAGTGTCCCATCTTGAGACATGCAAAGCACTTCACAGTGCTCAGATCCTTCTTCTGCCCATCCTGCTACTGCTTGGCCCCACCCTTCTTGGGACCCTTCTTGTTCTTCTTCTTCCCTTTCGCTGTCAATGCCACATCCTCCTCATCCTGTCTACTAGTAGAACTACTGCACTGCAAGAAACCCCTTCAAGTCACCTCCTGAACAAAGTCATCGTAGACTCTGTCCCAAGATGGTAAGTTCTCTCTAGCCACCAAACCCTGTACAAACACAGCCCAAGGTGCAGTCACCCCATTCAAGGCTGTACTCACTAGTTCAGGACCAGTAACCACCACCCCCACAGCTGCAAGCTCATCTCTCACCTGTGAGATCCTAGTAAGATAAGACATACACACCTCTCCTTTGACCATCTTGATATTTTTCAGCTTCCCCCTAAGAACCATCTTCTTATCCTCATTAGAACTCTAAAATAACCCAGTCAAAGCACTCCAAATCTCATGTGCATGATCCTTCGCTGAAATGTGCGATATAGCATGGTCTTTAACAGCATCTAAGATTATCCTCATGGCTTTAATATCCTTCTTAATGAAGGCTGCATGTGCTACTGCATCAGTAGTAGCACTGGGAATGACAATGGGGTGAGTTGTAGTGTTATTGACAACCTCATCCCACAACTTATTCTCTCTCAACACAAGCAAAATCTGGGCTTTCCATGAAACAAAGTTCGTTGCCCCATCCAACCTATCCTCAGTTCTCAACCCAACGAAAGTCATTTTTTCAAAGAACAAGTTTCAGCAAAATGTACTACTGTCACAAAGGTTTTTCTAAATTCTGGAAATGACTATTTCTCTACAAATATTTAACTTTCTGCCTCACTCAGCTCTAATACCATGTAGATTTTTCACTAGTTTTCAGCCACTGGTTTATAAGTAAAATTTAACATTGTTTATGACATTCTCAGAAATTTAACACGCTGGAAATAAACAGTAAATTTTCAGACTTTAAAACACTACTGTAACTACTCTTTTTCACTGACAGAAAATAAATATCAGCACGCCATTCAACACACAGAACACAATAATTTTCGGCCAATGGCCCTAGAAAAACCCACAAGGGGAAAACCAGTCAAAGAGAGAGAGATTTTATTATCAAGAAATTTAAAGCAAAACTCAGAAATTTTTCAGACCAACTTATCTCAACCTGGAAGAGAAAATTTCTGCCTTGTTTTTCGTGCCAAACAAAAAAAATCAAACTCAAATTTGTTTCTTGTTTTTTGACTCAATTTCCGTGCCATTGTACGGAATGTACCGTACAGACTGGCAGTACGGACCTCGAAATCCACGCCCAAAAAAATCTTGAAAATCGTGCCCAGAAATCTGCCTCAAAAACCGTACCATACAGACTGTACGAACCAGCAATAAATGTTGTCATCTCCTCAATTTTCGTGCCCTTTCTGCTTTTGTTCTTTCCCTCGATTTGCATGCTGCAAATATTTTTCTCTTTCTCAGAAAAATGAAAACTTTCTCTCTCAGCTCTCTCCTTCACTTCAATCTGCAAAAGTGAGGAAAATGACCTTCCCTTACCTTTTTGAGATAACCCTAGGGTTCATCTAATCTAATGGTGGAGATTAGATTAGATCGGTGGATGAGATTAAATGCTCACATTTATTTCTCATAAATATTAATTTCACTCACCCACTTAAATTTATCAAAAAGTGACTTTACTCTCTAAAGTCAAATTAAATGCTCCACTTAAGTCATTTAATGCAAGGGTCACTTTATTTCCCTTCACTAAGTGACTAAGGCTAAAGTCATTTAGGGGAACACTTCCCTAGGTACAAAACTAACAATAATGACTCAAAATAATGATTAGCATGGTAATATACATCGACACATAAGTTTTAATAACCTCCTAAGTCTTAATTACTAAGGCAATTATTCCAACTTTGGAGGTTTAGGTGAAAAACTCGAAAATTATTTATCGCTTAAATTCAATAAATAATTAACAAGGAAAAAACACCCCGGAATAATGCATTAATGACTAAGTCCTGGGAAACCAAACCTTTTACATAAAGTCATCATGCTAACTCATTTTATTACAATTCCCCATGGGGTATGAACATGTTAAAAAAAAATTTGAAAAAGGGCCTAGGAAGGCCTGCAAGGACTTCTGAACTTGAAATTTGAACAAGTGATTGTTCATCTTTGGCAGCTCATTTAGAAATCCAACTTAGTGCAACTTAGTTGGTAACAGAAGTGACACGAGGAGAATCTTCAACAATGTCTCCATTTTGATAAACCTATTCTGTGGGCTCATCATGGAGGTGTTGCTCAATAGCAGGAATTATGGGTTTTGTCAGTTTTTTTAGTTGGTTGAAGCCCTTTTCTACAGCAGTTACCATATCTTCCTCACCAACATGCCACATCTTAAAAAATATAACAAAGAATTTTTCAAGGGATGTAATGCATTTATCAGGAAGACCACAATACCATATCCAAGCATCCTTCTTTAGAATATTAACAAATACCTGCATCAAAATATCTTGATGAAGCATGTTGAGATCATCTCCCACAAATGAAAGAAAATATATGATGTGCCAGATAGTTGAATCGCCATGTCCACAAAAAATTGGACGCTGAACATTTTCCTTATTTGAGAGACATGGCTCATGGTCGGGCAAGCCCAAGATGCCTGAGAAGTCAATGAGGGGATATGCATTTGAAATTTGTGCTCTGTACTCTTCATCATCCATAATGATTATCAGTAGCACATGTCAAATCAATCATGCATCTTGTACTAAACTCGAGCTATTAAGCAATGAACTTTAAAGACTTTACTATGTTGCATGAGCTCATCTACACACAATCAGTCTCAACAACTTTATGAGAAGAAGGGCTTAATCCCTTCAATGGAGTTGCCATGTGAGAAAGAAAAACATGCATTATAAATCTCTCACAAAAATTATTTTTGCTTTCCTTTGTAAATTATAAATTAAAAATGTTAGTGGAGTCACCAAATGAAAAATAAAGATCTACTCTAAACATTCATCAAACAAAGCGAAAACAAAAACGTGAAACAAAAGTCGTACTTTGGAAACAAAAGACTTGTCCTCAGCAACGGCGCCAAAAATGTTGTCGCCTAAAACACACTTAACCGCAGAAAAGTCTCCTAACCACTTGATGTGTATTGATTGAATTGTCATTAATGACAACATGGGACTTGCAGTGGCCCCACAGGAAGTCATTGATGCCACCAAGTCCCTCTTGCAGTGCACGGGTATGAATGATCTCACTACCCTCACATCCAGTGCCTTGAAGCCCATACAGAGATGGGTTGTGCCTTGGAGCACCTTGTGGAATCCTGCAAGGTCCTTGAACCCACAAGGTTGGATCTTGGAGCCACCACCTTGTTGATGATGTTGGAGACCCTACTAATGATGTTGAAGACCTTGGTGACGATGCATGAAGCCTATTGCATATGGGAATTTGGATCTTGCACACATCATGAGAAGCCCTTCATTTTTCATTTAAGGGGTCCTTGGTCCTTAATGAAGCCCTTGTGGCTTGATGCACCTTTGGTTTTGACGATGTGGAGGATACCCTTGCCTATGGGAACTTATTGGAGTATGATCAACCTTACAACAAACCCTAAGGTTGACTATTGAAGAAGTGTTGGGTTAAAAACAAAATAAAAATAATACATGCAACAACCCTAAATGATAAGGTTGACCTTTTAAGGATGTGTGTGTGACAAAAACAAAATATAAAATATAAAACATTACAAGTCACACCTCCCTTGACCTTAAAGTCAGCCCTCAATTTAAGGGTGTGGACAACGTCAAAGATTGTATAAACACAAGCTTGTTCACACTCAAATGCAACCAACGAAGAAAAAGGCAAGCAACTCTCGATGGACTGAGGTGATGGCGTGGACTGAGGCAGCCTCAGATCCGTGGGCTACAGTAGATGGAGTTTGTCTTTGGGGTGTAATTTTTATGATCTTCCTTTTGCAAGCATATACACAATCCCGATTTGGCTCTTCCTTAGCTTGAACAGTCTTAAATTCTTCCTCAGCATACACAGACTCATGCTTGAACAGTCTCGAAGTCTTCCTCAACATACATAGACCCGTGCTTGAACAGTCTGAGTTTTTGTGCTTGTATAGTTCGAGGTTTGGGTGCTTGACAGTGTTTTGGGTGATGGTTACTGCTGCCCTTTCTTCTACAAAACATTTGATGATAAAACCAGGGCTTTTATAGTGATTTATTTTGGGGTTAAATCAACACAAAATAGTCTGAATTTGACTTTTCTCTAGCATACAAACAGTCCAAATTGTACACAATCAATACTCCATGCATGAAATGTGTTGATAACCAGATGATGAAGATAACACACAGTCAAGGTTAATGAGGGATGAACAGTTTAAGTCCTTGGGGTTAACTGTTCCTTCTTGTTGCTCCAAGATTGATTTACTATATAAGTCCAAACCCTAATACGTAAACAGTCTGAGCTTGATGGTTTAGGGTTTTTCACAGTACACACAGTTGATTGTGTTAGGTGCAAGTTCGATATGTTTGATATGTTTAAAATGTGAGGTTGAATGCTTAGCCCTAATGCTCAGTCCAAGTTTGATGCATACACACAGTCAAGTTTTGACATGTTCTTAAGGAGTTGTTACCATGTGTACACAGTTGGAAGTTTTCTCAGCCATATCAACAATCTGAGCTCTCTTCACAATTAGAGTTGCACAGCAGTTCGAGGTTGCATACAAAGTCATGGTTTTGGCATGATGTAGGGTCCTTCCTCAACATATACATAATCCAAGTTTGGTCTAGTATGGGGTCTTCTACAGCAGACACACACAACTCAAGTATGGGATCTTGACATGCACTAATTGTATAAGGTATGGTCATGTATACTCTATGATATGACACTATATGATGATGATGGTGCATACTTGATGCATACTCCATGATGATGTATACTTGTTGACACTATTGTATGATGATGATGGTGCATACTTGATGCATACTCCATGATGATGTATACTTGTCAACACTACTGTATGATGATGATGATGCTTACTTATACTCTATGATGTTGATGGTGCCTTGTACACTATGATGATGCTTTGATGATGCATACCTGATGATCTGTGAGGGCAGTAGTAACTATGATGTACATAAATAGTGAGTGGCAATGAGACGATCGATGATTTGATGATACTTTGATGACTTGGTTGTGTTGCAGCAGTGTATTGAGCAGACTTTGATGACTTGGTTGTGTTGCAACAGTGTATTGAGCAAACATTGATGACTTGGTTGTGTTGCAGCAGTGTATTGAGCAGACCTTTGATGACTTGGATGTATTGAGCAAACCTTTGATGAACTGGCATGAGTCTTGAGCAGCAGAATTGGTTGATGATTAGCAGTAGTCGATTGAGTTGGATTGTGGACTGAGGTGTTGATGTGCAGAGGTACATGAGCAGAGCTTGATGATAGTGATGCAAGTTGAGCCTTACATGTGAGGATTGAACTCCTCAACCCTTTCTTAGTTGGAGCTAAGGAAACCAGGTTGGGTCCTGTCATAAGAGTTGGTGCTCTTCTTATCAGTTGGTGTTGATTGTAATCGCGAAGATTGAAGTCTTCCATTGCAAATAAATAAAGCTTACCTTACATATATTGTTGTGTCTCTTTGATGTGATTATTGTGCTTATGACTCATGGTTGATTTGGTTGATGAATATGATGATGTAATTGATAGCATAATGCTTGATAAACTCTTATTGATTAATTGAAGGTTTAAAAGGGTTTAAATTGCTCAGACACTGATTCACCCCACCCCCCCTCTCAGTGTGGCCATTGTGTCCAACAATGTGTTCACGAGGGGCAACTATGACTTTAGAACCCACTGTCACCTTGATTCCTAACTCCTCCATTTAGACCCAACTCCCAAAAGGTCAAGGGGGTTAGTCCTTATTTACTAAATTTTCAAAGGTTTTGTTTTAGGAGTTAAAACTTAGTTAGGCTTATTTAAGTTAAATGACAAACAATCATGCAATATGCAAAAATATTCAATGACAAGCAAACCTTCCTTTCAAACTTAACCAAAGAAATAATAAATTACTCACTAAACCAGCGCCTATTATACTTGGGCTATGGAGTCACAAATTTAAAAAATTGCACTTGTTAACCAAGGAAGAAGAATTACCAAATATACAAGTGAAATTAAACAATTCGCATTCCAAAAGTAATCAATATTCACATTCAAATAATTGGAAAGAACATTATGCAAATAAATGAATAATGAATAGAAACTTGCTTGCAAATAAACTAAACCAAAATGAAGAACTGGAAAGAAAATGCTTTGTGAATTGTCAATTGATCAAAATGTTGTGCACGTGGTCATGTAGATTTTAAATGATTTTAGGCCTCACTTGAGCTTAGGGGAATTTGTGTGTTGTAAGAAGAAAAGCAAAACCTAGCTAATGTGTCTACCCCACACACTTATCTCTTTTGATTTGAGAGAGATTGTTGGGTGCTCAACAAGAAAACACAAACTTTCTTTCTAGCTCCACAAATCAATCCCAAAAATTGTCGAGCGCTCAACAAGAGGACACAAAGTGCCATGAGACTCCCAACAGCCTCTACCCCTCTAGCTCCATGGGTCAACCTTTATTTACTCGATTTCTAATGAGATAGATGTTAAGTGCCTATTATTCTAGCCAACACAAATCTTTGCCCTTTCTTATCACCAAGAATTGGACAAACCGACAAGCAAGGTGAATACGGGGCAGAGATGGGGTGAAGTTTATGAACTTTGAATTGAAAAGAACAAATTGAACTTGTAACACAAACTAGCCAGCACGATATTGCAAGGATGAAAAAACCACTTTGTTTGCAAGGTGTGGACACAACAAATGCAAAAATGCTTTAAAAGAGAAAAAATTAAATCCTAACCCTTCTTTTTTTGCTTACAAGGGTGGGAAAACCCAACTTCCTTTGCAAGCAAAGGATGGCAACTTTAAACCAAAAGTAAACAAATAGTTACTCTCAACACACAATCCTCTTCTTAAGGAAGAGATGGGGCAAGCAATAGAAGTAAAATGCTAAAAATAAACCTAAGTACAATCCTAGCCCCTCTTCACTTGCAATGCAAGGGTGGGAAAGCCCAACCTCCTTTGCATGCAAGGGATGGTTGAATAATAACTTCAAATATAATTTGGAAAGCAAAAAAAGAATCAAGTTCAAGAGACTCTCTTCAACTTGTTACAATGAAAGAATATTCAGCAAGAAATGTGAGTAAAGAGATAGGAAAAGTGAGTTTTCACCCCTTCTTGGAAATGACTTTGAAGCTCTTCCTTTTGGGTAGCCTTTGCACCCTTTTGTGGCTCAAATTCGGCAGAGATTCTCCTTGTTTTGTCACTAACCTGCTAAAAATCAGCAAACAAAACAATGGTAAAAGATGCCCAAAATCACTTTGGGGCACTCTGAGTGTTAGTGAAAAATTATGTAAAAAATTTCTACAAAATTTATCAAGTAATTAGCTTCAAAGAGTTTGAGAATACAAGTAGTTGAACAAGATTTAAAATGTTAATGTGATAAAATAAATATGCAGAAATTTAAATTAGAAATGGAGAAAAATGTTCATTGCTCTTTAAAGTTTGAAGAAGTGGGGCATCCAACTGCGGAATCCCACTCTCAAATTCAAGCAACCTGCAACTTGAGAGATCTTTGCTACACAACTAAAAATCTTCAAAGAATTCAAGCAACCTGCAACTTGAGAGATCTTTGCTACAGAACTTGAGAGATCTTTGAGATTCATATGATGAGCCAAGAAATTATAAACTTCAACCAAGAAAAATATGAAGTTCTTAACTACAAAAATCAAAGCTCCCAAAATCTATGGCAAAAATACCATAAATCTTACCAAAGCAAAGAAGTTTGCTTCTTTGGCCTCCCCAAACTTGAGCAGCTATTGAGCATGGAAACAAATCACCATAGAGAAACAAATACACAAGATTTTCTCCAAAGAATTTTATTATCAAAGCCAAATGGCTGAAAATTACAATGGTCCAAAATGGGAACAAAATGGAAGCAAGAGCAAGAGAGATTGTAACCCAAATGAGGAAGAGAGGCCTCCTTATCAAGGAAAAGTGAGAAAGAAGAGCCCATTTGTATGTTTTCCATGTGTTAATCAAGAGGAAGGGAAGCTCATGAAGGTAGATGGCACCCCCTCTAGGGGAACCACTTCGTTCTCATGAAACACTCGCATGGGGGCAAGGGGGGGGCTTTTAGCCTCTAACTTCACCTTAGTCACATAATATCACATTTTGAAACTTGATTTCCCCTCCCCATGTGACTTTAGTCACTTTACAAAATTTTGTCATTCTAGTTAATGGGCAATTTTCCTGATTTTCTAGACTGACGTAGGAAAATATGCCCAAAACCTTATCAAAACTCAATGGCTTGACTCAAAACATGGTCCAAGGGCGTAAGGGGTCTCATGCAATTGATTTTGAGTACCCATACCCCTATTTATGGGCATTAGGAGCTGCTTATCCCTCTTTACATTACAACTTTTTTATGTTGAGGGACATTTTTTCATTACCAAAAATTAAAAAAACCTATGCAAAACTTAATGAAATTCTGCAAGACTCTGGATAATGTCTAGCATGGTAATATACAATGCTTCTAGACCTTAATTACCCCATGGACTCTATCATTAAAACGTCTTTGACCACTTTTGAGGAATTTTTGAGTGAAAAACTAAGATAATTAAAATCATGAAAAAGGAATTGTAATTATCCAAGGGAAAAAACACTAGATGAAAGGACTTCCCTAATGATAAAGTCCTAAATAACTAAGTTTTACAAAATTTGACCCTCATGCTGACATATCATTACAAAATACCCCGTAGGAGTGCGGAAATTTCATGGAGGAGAATTATGAGAAAGAGAAAAAAGACGGCCTCGCTTGAAAAACTTTGTTAGGTACATCTTTCTCGTATTCAAGGTGCATGGTACATGGTCACCCACCTAGTTGATTAGCTGGTCAACACAGGCCAAAGTGGGTCTTATCGTATGGATATTTGGATTAGGTGTTATTTGGTTTACCCCCTGGATTGGTCATGGCTTGCCCCCTTGGTTTCACTCTCAGAAATACTTGGCTTAGTGACTTTGCTGACCGCCCCTTCAATGTGATGATATCTCCACCATGTAGGGTTTTTAGCCCATGGTTGGTGTTCTAGGGCTTCTAGGGGTGACCCACTGGGGCACCTAACCATCCTAGTTTTATTTATGCAAAGGTGATTGCGTCTTGTAAAGGGTTGTTGTCCCCTATCAACACACCTTTCGCACCCATTTGGACCTATTTTCTATTGAAAAGATAACCCTAAAGTGTTGAATTTTAGCATTAGCAAAAATACTTTAAAAAATTGCAAATTAACTTAAACAGAAAACAAGTGCAATAAAATAACATTCATCACATCAGCACAATGGACACAAGAGTTTTTCACTGGAGAAACCTTCAAAGGACAAAAACCCCAAAAAGCATTAGTAGCTCATCTCGTAAATGAGATAACTTAGGAAATTCTTCAAAAAGTTCCTCAAACCCAAATCTGGGTTTAACCACAGTTACAGTAAAATTTTCTCCAAAAAAATCAGAATAAGGGTTTCAAACCCTAAGTACTCAAATTTTTAGATTTGCTCAGAAATAACAAAGACTGTTAAAAAGAAACAGTCTGCCCAACATTTATCAGATCTGCCAGAACAAATTAGGCCTGCCCGGAATCCAAAAATCGACTGCCCAGAAATTAAAAACAGGCTGCCCAAAATTAATTTTTACCTGCCCGGATCTCTGTCAAATTCTGCTTGTTGAGTTTTGCCCTGCCCAAAGTGCTTTTTATCTATGCCCGTGACTGCCCGAATGATGGACAGTCAACCCGTGATTGTTTGGGCAGCCCTTCTGCTGCTACTGAAGTGGTGGGCAGCCCCACGTTGACTGGGTCGAGGCTTTTAAGCCTGCCCGGACCCTCTCGGGGTCTGCTATTGAGCAGCCCGAGGTCTGTACAAACAGCCCGGGTCTGCTATTTAGCAGCCCGTGGCTGTAGCTAGCTGTCGAAGCTTCTGTGGGGGATCCAAACCCTACTGTGGATGTTGGCAGAGCTGCCCAAGGAGCTGAGGAGGCTGCCGTGGAGGAAACCCCAGCTGCCCGAAAGGAGGATGGCTGCCGTGAAGGAATAAGGCTGCTACAGAAAGAAAGAAAAAAGACAAAGGTTGCCCAGAAAAATAACAGCTGCCCAAAAAAGATGAAGTCTATTTTGGATCTGAAGGAGGCTGCCCTGAAATTGTTGAAGATGAATTTGCTGATAAAACCATAGCTGAGGGTTAGCTGAGAAAAATGGATGCCCTAGCCAGGACAAAAACATAAAAACAACCTTCAATGGAATCTTCAGTAAGGGCAGCTTCACCTGTGAGAGCAAAATAGTGTGTGTGATAATGAGAAGACTTGATCTTCTTTTATAACCTTTAGTCACCTGTAAGTGGACCAAAATTAGGAAAGATAAAATAATAATATTTTCTTCTTTTCCTAATTTCACTTTTACCTTTTTATCAAAAAGGTCCTTAATGTATTTTTGACTTTTACCAAAAGTCCTTATTTATTTTTAACTTTCACTTTAGCCTTTTTCCAAGTGCTCTTGTGGTTATTACCTGTGGTCTTTTTTATTCAAAAAGTACATCATCATAAATCAAGAGAGTTACTAATGCTTTTATCTCACACTCTGTGTGACACCTAGATCAGGTACTAGGGTAACTTAACCAACGGTAACTAATCCTTGGAGAAGTACACAAAGGCCATAGATCAAGGGTCAAAGTGTCACACATGCCCAGACCCAGTCTAAGGCTTACAGTGTCTTCCTGGTAACAAACCAGGTGCCTCAGCCATGGGCTGCGTAATTTGACCCTAGGTCAAATACTTGGTAACAGACCAAGTGCCTCCATTCTCCCAAAGAATGGCTCCTCAGAACTAAGCCGAGTCTACCAGTACTAAACTAGTCCACATCGTGGTCCCGAACCAGATGTCTACCATTCAACAAAATGGTCACTCAACACTGGATTGAGTCTACCCAGGGCAAAGCTAGGTCTATATCATGGTCAAGGACCAGATATCTACCATTCAACAAAATGGTCACTCAACACTGAGTTGAATCTACACCGTGGTCCCGGACCAAGTGTCCCCATTCTCCGAAAAGAATGGCTCTCGATGCTGCTCAGAAAAATAAACATAAAGATCCTCTTTATAGTTTTGGGTGTTGTGTGATAAAGAGGACATGTAATTTGTTCCTTGTGTACATTTATGTATAAAGTGACTTATATATAAATAATTGATGTTTTGTACTTTATTGTAATGGGTCTCACTTATAAGATATTTAATAATTGAAGTGAATTATTATTAAATAAGAGTGCATTAAGTGAGAACCCTATATTTTGTAAAAAGCATCTCAACCATAAGATCAAGTTGGTTAGATGAGGTAGTTACAGAATGTAAAGTATAAAACTAGGGTTGAGGACAAATTAGAGACACCACCATTAATGAGGAGAGAGAGAAGATTGAGACCAAAGGAGACAGAGAAACCCCTTGGCACAGTTCCCAATGCAAGGAGCAGCAAGGTACAGCCACATTAATTGCACCCTATCAGAATCCATACAACACGTGTGAGGCACAGTTTTCAAGGAAGCACCGTACAGCAGTCTGACAAGGCATTTATTGAAGGCTAGCACAAATCCTGAGGCAGCAAAAAAGTGCAGTCGTACAGTCCACACGTGTGGCAGATTCGTACAATCCGTACTCACATGTGTGAAGGTACAACAGGCCGTATAGTACAGCTGGCACAGTTTTTTAGGTAATTTGCTAAAAGTGATTTTTTGGGGGAATGTTGTCTGTAAGGGTCAAAAGAATAATTTTTCTGTGTTGGTGGAAAAATTTATGAGTTTCTCCTTTGATGATAATTTCTCCTTCTAGGGTTTCCCCCAGGAGTTGGGGTTTTGCCCAGTCTGTTGACCAAAATCTCTGTGTATATATGTGTGAAAGATTTGCTTCTACCTTGGAAAGTTCTTGATCTTTGTGATTTATATTTCAAATTAAGATGTAATTTTTAATCATAAACCCTAGATAGATCAAGTGTTTGACATAATGTGTAAATGGGAAATTTCATATTAAGTCGTTGAATTTCTTCATTTTCGGCATCCAAAACCCCTATTATAGTGCTACTAGCCTATTATGTCATCCTTCCAGCAAATGAGCCTACAACCCCTGGAAGGGGGGCCATTGAGGGACAAGCATCATTTTGGGCTTAGATTTGGGCATGACATACCCCTTTGGTTCATTACTTCATCTAGTGAAGCCTTTTCTCGGCTTATTTTAGCTTATTTTTACTATTTTTGGGTAAAATTCCTTAATTGTGCAGAATTTACCCTAAAAATGTTATTATTTTATTTTTAGGAATTGTAGGCTCAAAATTAAATATTTGAGAATGAAATAGTATTAAAAGACATCCTCCTCTCATTGAAAAATATAAGACAGGTTCTAATATGAAATTATTTATTTTTCTCCTACTCTTTGAGTCTTCTTGGTGATGTGCACTTCTCTTGGGATGATTCTCTTTGCTTGATGGTTGATGGATGAATGATTTAGGGCTTCTTACTTGTAAATGCTATAGTTGATGCTAGACTTGTTGGAATAATACATGCACAAATGTGACTAAAGGTTCTTCTTTGCTCATTTCTTGTTGAATGTTAGTGGATGATGTTACTGTGTGGATTGAATAGTAGTTTTGTGTTGTATTTTCTCTAAATTAAGGATTATTTACCAATATTCTATCAACTTTGTGTGAAGGAAACGTCTTGCATAAGGGTTTCCTATTTCTTTTGGGGCCTTGGACTTCTCCCTTTGCCTTAGTTGGGCTCACCTACCAAACCCTAGAGGTTGTTAGGTGATGCCCTAGCTTGCAAGTGCTAGAGGGACATTTCAAGAGAGGGACACTAGCCATGATCCTAAGTTGCAGGAAACTCAGGTCTGGCACCCGTTTCACCCTCGAAAACTCGCGGAAACTCGGAAACACGTATGGTACTTGACGAAAACTCATTTCCATCTGGATGAAACGCATTTTTCGTACAACAAACTCATCCGTACGAACGGAAACACGTTTCCATTGCATTTCCTCTCATGTACGAATCGTTTCCCATCGAATAAAAGTCTGTCACTTAAAAACCTGGCCAGTAAAGTTTCTTTCTGCCCACGAATTTCAGTAATTAATGGTTAATACATTTAAATTTTAAAATAAAAATTAATTCTAAATGTTTCTAATTAGATTGAAGAAAGTAATAAAGAAGAACATCACTTCATTCTCTCCTCACACAAGCAGCGTGAGCACTCGGGGCTCAAAATATAGTAGTGGACCTTGTGCAGATTGGGATGTCGAGTTAGAATTTACTGACTTGGGCCTCCCTCTTGCTCCACTAAGTATTGAGGAACCTAGAAGTGGAATTAGAAATACTTCTTGCACTTTACATTTTGTTGTTGAGCGTGCTTCTTGTTTTATTTTCGAGGAAGACTATGAAGATAAGGATGACAATTAGTTTGAGCTCATGTTTTACTTTTATTTCTATGTTAGTATGTTCATTGTTCATAGTTTGATACATTGTACTTGTAGCATCATACATAAAGGATAATTTTGGATATATACTAGGTAACTTCGTTTACAAAGGTTGTTTTTGGACATTACTACTTGCATGAATGAAATGATATAGACTTGGGTCCGACAGTAAAATGTAATGCTACATGTATGATTTAAATTTTATTTGTACCATTTATCATTTATCATTGGCAATGTTGCTTGCATCTAAATGTAATTAATAATTTATGGTTTATCTTTTATAATATTTATGTCCTTGCTCATATATATATATATATATATATATATATATATATATGTATCGCGTTTCCCTGTTTCCAAAATTTGGGGGGGTTGCGTTTCCCTATTTCCCCGTTTCGTGCAACTTAGCCATGATCCCTCAATGCCCAAGGGATTGAGACAATAATCATATCCCCTTTCTTGTCATTTTTACTCTATTTTCCAGCATTTATGTTACTATTTTTTTGCTGCAATTTTATGCATAAAACGACCTAAAAATCTAAAAAATTCCAAAAAACCTAAAAATTAGAAAATTCATAACTCCAAAAATAGCCACGAGTTTGTAATTCTGGTCCTCCTTACAAATTCAGCTTAGTGGATTTATCCATGGATCTTGAAGGGCGTCCTCATTTCATATATAAAAAAACCTATGTTGCCAAGGTACCCGTACTCTGGGGTAGGGTACACATACCCGTACTGGGTACTTGGGTACTCATAGGGTACGTCTCCTGTCGTACCCTACCGTACCCCATACTAGGTCCACGTACCCAAGACTCCATTATAAAAAAAGGGGTATTATAGGCGAAATGGTACGCCGTACCTCGTGTTTGGGTACTTTGTACCCCATGTTTGGGTACTCCAGGGGTACGACCGACTCAATTAAATGCAATTCATTGGGGAAAATGTAATGAACCCCACCAAATCTAAACTAATTTTTTGCTAACTACGTATGGAATCTGATTCAGGACTTATGTCAAACACTTTGGAACACTATTCAAATTCCACTGAATATTCTCCAAATCTAGTAGATTGATTTTACATTGATTTACAATGAATGTTTTTATGGTTTTGTGTTAAGCACTCATGGAACATAATTTGACTACCAAATGTGCACATAAAAAATATACATATGTATTTAATATTGAGAAATACACTCACATCAACGCAGGAATATATTTGGCAATTTTCAAATTTTTATTGCCTGTAACAACAGTCCAAATAGGTGTTTAAGATAAGATTTCATGTATGAGTTTGATTCTCTGTTACAGCTGCCTGGTGCAATGATTTATCAATTTTTATGTAACTTCCAGTCTTCTAATTGATATCTACTAAGTCTATGATTTATCAAATTTTATGTTTCAAATTTTCAATCTGAATGTTCACTGTTCAAATAATCAGCGAATTTATAATTATGAACAATGTTATCGGAACCGGACCGGTCATCGAACCGACAAAGCCCAAAATGTGAACCGGACCGAAACCGGCAAAAAACCGAGTAAAAAACCGGCTGACTAAAAAATACATAAAATATTCATATTTTGTAAAAAAACATATATATTCATGTGCATACATATGAATCCAAACCCCCTTGAATGAAATATTGATGGAGGTACATATGTTTCTAACTTCTTAGTGTTTAAAGCATTTTTTCTTGAATACTCAAATGTAAGCATACTATTTTTTCAAAAGGTGGCCTTAGATGAGTTTCTAAATTGTTTTTCCCAAGTGTAAAACTTTTCAAGTTCTGCCATTCTATTTTACTTCTAGGAAAAGTAATATCTACTAAGCAAGCTGCAAATGAGAAGGAAGGGGACGGTGTAGCCTGAAATGGATGAGGGTCCTCAGTAAGTTGTATTGCCATTGATTGCTATCAACAACATTTGAATGCTGTCAACATAATTATGAATTACACTGCAGCAAGACTATGTGGCAGATATGCTTTAGTCAAAACAAGAACTAGAAGCAGTGATCACTACAAAACAACCAGCAACGTTGAAACCACACCATGCTTCTAGATGTGACACACCGGATCTCAGTCAACCCTTGACTCTCCCTTGTTGTATTTTTGTTTTTTGTTTTTTTTTAAATTTGAAAAACATGGGTCCCTGCACGCGGCCGTACGGCAGAGTACGGAACCGGTCAAAACCGGCCGGTTTGACCGGCTCCGTACGGAACCGGCCGGTTTGGTCAAATTTCCGGTTTTTTGAAATTTTTTAGGTGACCGGACCGGTCAACCCTGTGAACCGGTTAGACCGGCCGGTTTTGCCGGTTCCGGTCCGGTTCCGATAACATTGATTATGAATCATGATTCATAATTTATGAAGAAATCTATATGCATGTATGATGTGACTATGACAAATATATATATAGTACCCCCAACGTACCCAAGTACCCTTTTTCAAAAAGTGGCGTCCCCATACCCGTACCCGTACCCATCCCCGTCCCCGTCCCCGTACCCAAGTTTCCTGCCAACTTGGAAAAAAACCCTAAAAATCATATATTGTCAAAAAAGCCCTAAAAATTTACATAAATTCAAAAACCCAAAAATATTTGGAATTTGCTAAATCTGGTCCACCCCTCAATTTCGCCCTAGTTGGTTTGTCCATAGATCTTGAAGGGTGTCCTCATTCTTGGAGTTGCCTCGAGAAACATGAAAACCCTATATCTCATGATCCCTAGGCAGCATTCTCCTTCTAAGGCCTCCTAGGGACTCACCTTGCCCTACTTGTCCATCTTCTCTTGAAGGCAGACTTTTCGGAGGTGTTCCTTGGGTTGTGTGAAATTCATTGGTACACGTGAAATTGTGCTGCAAATCTTTGTTATCTATTGTATTGGATAAGTAGTAGGTTAGATTAACTCCTCAGCAGATCTAGTAGTCTTCTTATCTCATTATTTGACTCCATTTCGTTTAAGATCAGCAGGAGTAATTGTTGGTGTCAATGCTAGTTTGTTGTGAGCCATTGGTGTGGCTAAATAGCTTAGTCGCATGTCTTAGTAGGAGGACTATCTTGTACCAACTTGTCATAAGCTGTTGGTATTACTTGTAACTTGATTTTTATGTATATATGAAGTGTACTTTGGTGTCCAAAATTTGTGTACTCGCGGATCTCCTTCTCAGCTTAATTCTCATGGCGAATGAATAGTTTCCAGGGCTGGTTGGTATCTTGATTAAATATGAACAGTTAGCAGATTTTCCTGAGCGATCTATGAGGGTCGATTGGTGGCTGTAAAACATCAATTGTTTATGACTTATTTTCAGATCTGTTATATATTGGGGATTGTGCACTAAGGGCTGGAAACATAGTTCCCTCTAAGTACAATTGTTCAGTGTTTATTTTCTTGGGGTGCCTTGTGTATTTGATTGGACATAAGTATTTGTTAGATAGAAGTGAAATATATTTTGCTGTAATTCATATTTTAGATTCATCCCTAAGGCTGAGGCTGAATGTGTGCAGGACATATATCTGGAAAACCTCTAGGTTGAGGTGAAATTCTGAATTAATTTCAACACGCTTTGGATTTATATATACTGTCTAATTTCAGATGTCATAATTGGATATATAATTTCAGATGTCATGTTGCTTATACTTCCTAAATAAACCTAATCGTGCTTATCCTGCCTAACAAAAGTAGCATCTCTATATGGTGAATACATAAGCATTGACTGTGTACCCCGTGATTTCAGCATTTCATACAAGTTAATGCTTGGGTGAAAAGTTAGATGAACCCCTAGAAGTTAAACAATGACAAGACTTGCTGAAATTCACGAGGAACCACCCTTTACAGCTAAGGTGGTGCCTAGTGCCTGGGATGGTGAGCTGGGCATCTTCGTTGCAGTATTTAATGCATGCTACTGGCTTTTTACTTTGCTCGTTTACCCTTCTATACGTAATTTTGAACATTATAACTCTGATTCAATAATGACCCTGAGCCAATTTTGTTTGATGCAAGTCGTAATCAAGCATCTAGAATAAAGAAGTTTGTTGAATTACCCAATATTGCCAGCACATGTGGTATATGCGCCACTTTGAACATCTTCTATAAAATGTTTTATTAATAGAAAATAGAAAGGCATTTCTAATAATGATAAACAATAATTAATGCCATGAACAATTATGTTAGGTTTTACCTTTCCAGTTTGAAAATGCTGAAATTCTAATCTACATTATGAAAACATTTTCAATCCTATGCTAAATACAGGTCTAATTCTTCTAGGTTTTTTAACTTAACAAACCCATTTATCACTACACGTGTGGCATTCATCCATTGATTGTATGCAAGGCTAAAGTCATAAGTGAGTCCAAAGGATTCGACCCTGTGACTTGTAAGGAAAAAAAAAATACGAACCTGGGCAATATTGATGATGAGATTCCGGAACCGGGGATGGTGAGCGGCCTGTGTTTTGAGCCTAGAGGCGATGGGCTTGCTTAGCGTCTTGATAGCCAATGTCCCCAACTTGAACAATGGAAGAATCATTATTTATTATGATTATTAACCAAGAACCCAAAAATATAATCCTGTAAAATCAAGGATCGGATGCATTTGGGGTCTTTCTCATCATTTCGGTTTATGATTGGACGAGTTTCGAGTTCAAGCCGATGGGACAATGGATGTCTTGCTGGGCAAGCAAGATTTTGCGAAACATTCCCTACGCCATGGGAAGTTCGGTTGACCAGTTGGAATTGACGGAGTACGGGGAATATATATATATATATATATTGGCTTTAACAAATCAGTTGATGCAAGAGCCGGTGTCAACCGCTGAGTTGGATTGATGTGTTCTACTTTTTCAAATGGAGTTGTTACATCTAAAGGCAGAGCAGAGGGTTTAAATATGGAATTTATATATGTAATGGGAATTGCATTGAAGGCGTATTGAATGGATAGATATTTATATTTATAAGGTAAAGATAATTGCAAAATAAAAGATATTAATATATTAAATTAAACAAGAGCCACGTGGTGGCAATGTCCTCGATATTGCTATCAGCGTTTGTGTAGCTAGTTGCTAGTTGAACAATGGAGAGTGTGAGGATTAGATTTTTTTCTAGGGTTTTTTCGTCACCTTTTTCGAAGTACAGAACGCAATCCTTGCTTTATTGATTCTGGCAGAAAAGTTGATTCGACATTAAATCGAGATCTCTTGGTTTGTATTCCATACGATCCCTCAACCTGATCATTGATTTGGTTTCTCCCTGGTAGCATTTGGGGGCGACACGTCCATTGGCATGCAAGTATGACGTTCCGAGCTATCAAGCACTTGGCTCGTACACCGCCACTTGATTACAATGTTGTAAAGGCGCCTAGGGGGAAGAAAGCGGGGATTGATGACTTTGTTTTGCCCTTGTGTGATGCTTTGTTGCTTGGGAAGGATGAAGGAGTGCGCTGTGCTGCAAAGCCGAGTAGGGTTTACTCCTTGAAACTTGATCTCTCTTTACCTGTGTGTGATAGGTTTAATGGTGTTTTGGGTTCTGCACTTTTAGTGTCATCTAGTGATGAGTTTCTGATAAACGAGACGGGTAGGGGTTCATCATTTGAAGATTTTGCGGCACCCGTTGAGGATCTGTCGCTTAAAGTTGATCAAGCTACTCACGTTCCAGGGTTTAAGGAATGCTTTCTTGAGAAGCTTCTGGTTAAGGATTGTGATTCCCCGGAGGCAGTTAAACATCTGAAGAGGCCTGGAAATATTATCAGGAAAGGGAAACCTGCAATGATGGTTGTCGGTGAGGATGTTTGTTTGAATGACATTGTATTGACAAACGCCACTTCTCTGGTGGGCAGATTTGGCGGTCAAAAATTCAACTCTGACTGTGTAAAGAATTGGGCTACTGGTTCCTGGAGTAATCGTATCAGTATGTGTCCAGATGTCTTCATTTTGCGTCGTGGATGGATTGCTTTCAAATTTCACTCCGAAGATGATGCAGCCACTATTCTAGCTGGTGTTTGGAGATGGCAGAATACGGGTCTGTTGCTGAAAAGATGGTCGCCTTTATTTGACCCGAGAGTGAAAAGGTATGATTTGCTACCTATTTGGGTTAAGTTAACGAACTTGCCACTTGAATTCTGGTCTGTCGAATTCTTTAAGCTGATTGGGAATACGTTAGGTACTTATTTGGAGGCAGATCTTTCATTTCTTGATACGGGTGTCTATTGTTTGGGTAAAGTTCTGGTCTTACTAGACCTTAGGAATGGTTTAGCAGAGGATATTTTGATTAAGAAGGGGGGCTCTGAGTTTTAATAGCCTTTAGATTATTTGGGCATCCCTTTCGGTTGTAACAGATGCCATGCCCACGGTCATTTGATCCCTAAATGTTCTTTACCTTTTAGTAAAGCTGGTAAATCTGCTTCTGTTCCTAAACCTAAATCCTATTGGCGGGTAAAGAACCCTGTTGTTGTTTCTAAGGAAATTGATATTTCTGTCCCTGATGAGGTTTTGGTGGGAGGTTTGACGGGTTGTGATACTGTTTCGGCTGATAGTCAGAATTCTGTCTTGGACTCACTGAAACCTTTTTGTTTCATTGTTACTGATAACCCTAGTTTACTTCTTGAAATTTTTCTAATTTTTGGGGAAGGGGATTCGGGAGATTTGAGAAGGACTGATTGCCCTCTGGGGAAATTAGGGTTTGTTTCCCCTGTCAAATGTAATAAATCATTTGATGGCTATTTTTTACGGTCCTGTGCTAAGGTTAAAGCGTCTGTAAGTGATAAAGATGGAGGTATGACAGGGAATTTTATTCCTTGTATAGATCCTGGAGGGGTTCATAAGGTTTTGATTTCTGATGATAAGATTGTTTCTGGGGCACTTAGAGCTGTGCATGCCCCTTTGGGTGATTGCTTATGATTACTATGACCCTTAATTGCAGAGGGTTGGCTAGTTTGCCCAAAAAACTAACGATTCGTAGGTTGATTGATGAACATTTTATTGATGTTGTATTCTTACAAGAAACTATGTGTGGAGGTGAGTTGTTGGTTTCTGAGATGGAATTAATGAATCATGGATGGAAGTTTTTATCTGTGGATTGTCACACCCCCAGTTTTGACCCCGTTGCATTAGATGTATATGATGATGTATATATTGTAATGATCGTGGTGTGGAGCTCAAGGCCAAGGCCCCACCATTGATCGGTTATGCTATGTTTTGGATTTAAATTTGTCACCGACCGTATATCGGGGCATGCGGGCATGCATACGTTTTAAGTTTATCATCATGTAAATATGCATCCATAATTAAAATGAACCCGACCAGCTACGATCGCGGCAACTAAATTGAGAAGGGGCGTGATTTTCACAAGGATAAGGGTGGGGAAATTGTCAAACCTTGGGCCAATAAGGGAAAATACCCATGTGTCTTATTTCCTTGTCTTACCCAACCACTTTCATTAAGAATTGCTGCAGGTGGTTGAGGCAGTTATTGTTTTGGGAGTGGTGTGGCAGGACTGTCAGTCCATGCCTACACGCACACTCCACCCACGTTTGACTTCACTATGGCAAGAGAAACCTTCACGCACTCTCCACTACGCAGGCCTCAGGATTGTCTGTTCACCTCCACGCACAAGATTTACCTGGTTTTCACTCCCGCGGACACATTCTCCTCTCCACGCATGTGCTGAACACGCACGCACGTCTAATTACGTCCTCTCTGTTGTTGTTCACCCACGCGCCAGGAAGAGCTGCTCGTCCTCACGCAGGGACCATAATCTGTCCATTATCCTCACGCACAGGTATTCTTCTGTTTTGGGGGCTCACACAACGAGCTGGGAATTGTGCGTTTTGCATCCACGGTTTTCCCTGTGAAGGGCCATTCACGTTTTCAGTCGTGTGTATGTTTTTCCTTACCAGTTCGTGGCTTGTACATATGTTTGTCTCTGCCAGCTGTGAACTTGGTCATTTCCTTTCCACCTTGGACTGTGTAAGTCCCTTGGTGCCTTCATTGTTCAGAGGGGGTCGCTGGTTTTCCCCACGTTGTTGGCTGTGGTCGCTATGATCTTCCTACATTTTGGGGGCTGTTGTAAATTCGCTAGAGAGTCATTTTGGCCACGATAGGGCCAAGAATGACTCAGAATTTGTCTTCCCTGTCATAAGCTGTATCAACTGTTTGATTTCATGTGTGCAATGATGGGTCTTCAGACTGTGTAGGGAGTAGGGATGGGGCTTAGTTTTTGCTTGACAAACCTGGTGGTTGGAAACCACACAGACAGAGCTAGAGGGCTGGCCTTCTTCTCCACCAACCCTGAATAGCACTGGAAGGGAATGCAGGGTCTGAGGGACTGTGTAGCAGAGAAGGGATTGATTCCTTGTATTGGGTGTGTGTGGGTGTCTTAAAGGTCAAGCTAGTTCTGGTGTAGGTGTTCTTGGCTCTGTAATGAGCTCACCAGCTTAGCATTGAGCCTTTCCCCAACTCCTTGATGGCCTGATAAACCCAACTGTGTTGGCTTGGCTGTGTGTGTTTTGTATATCCTTGGCTATGTGTAAGCCTGCTAGTTCCCTTATTCCTTGGTGAATCATGCCCAACTCGGGGGTGGCAGCGCTGCTGAGAGATTAAGAAGCACGCTGGCCCTATGGTTGGGTGGAACGTTGCAGCGACGTAGCTAGTTGCGGATCGAGCTCTTCACAAGATAAGTGATCTTGTGCATTTTACTTCTGCAACTATCTTTTTTGTTAATGATATGATGAACATGTTAAATGCATGCATGTATGAATGCTGTTGGTTTCCGCTGTGTATGATGATTAATTGCATATGTGCATGTTTTACTTCAATGTATTCCCGTTCAGCATTTTGTTTCAGAAATTTTGTGCATGCTTATGTTCATGGGGCTCTTAGCCCGGGTGGTTTAAGTAATGGTGGTCGCGTCCTCTTGGCCGGTCGGAGGCTTGGAGACGTGACATGGATGCTAAAGGCAAATCTGGGGGTTTACTTCTTGGTTGGCGGATGCGTCATTTTCAGTTGATTAATGCATGAGCATTTGGTTCTAGTCTATGCACTTCGTTGCACTCTATTAAGCTTAAAATGACAATTGTTTGTATTAATTTGTATGGACCTTATGTGGATAGAGAACTTTTCTGGATTAATTTGTTTAAAATGGAGGGTCTGTTGAGCTCTAAATTGATCCTTGGTGGAGATTTGAATTTTTTTGTTGGTTTATCTGAGATTTGGGGTGATAAGGCTAGAGTTGATAACTTATCTGATTTCTTCATTAGGCAGATGGAGGATGCTTCACTTGTGGATATTGCCCCAACTATTTTACTTCCTACTTTGGAATAATCGAAGAGTTGGGTGTGAGAATATATGCAAGAGACTAGATAGGTTCCTTCTTTCTTTTGATTTTTTGGACTGTGATTTGCATTTCAGACAATGGATTGGATGTGGTGGGGATTTGGACCATAATCCTGTCTTTATGCAAGTCTTGAATAAATATTCTGGACCCCGTAGTCCTTTTAAATTTAATGCTTCTTGGTTGGAGGATGAAGACTTTGTCTCCCTTTTAAAATCTACTTGGATAGGTTTTTCTGATAACCTTGAGATTTCTCTTGCTGCGCACTTCGCCTTAAATCTTAAGAAAATTAAAGATGTGTCTATCTCTTGGTCGGTTGCTAAGAAATTACATGAGAATAAGGACTTAGTGGACATTGAATTTTTAATGGCTGATCTACATAAGTTGGGTTTTGGGTTTGCATATGAGGTGGATAAATCTTCTTTGGTTGATTTGGAATCCCGTAAGAGGAAAATTTTACTAGATCGTGAACGGAAGGCTAGATTGAAAAGTAGAGCTTTGTGGCTTCTGTGTGGGGATGACAATACCCCTTTCTTCCATAAGTATGCTGATAATAGGAAATTTATTATTTCTATTTGGAAGATTGTTGATGGTGATGGTAACATGGTGGAAGGATTTGAGGCTATTGCAAAGGTTGGTGTCAAACATTTTGAGACTTTATTTCAAGAGGAGAGTAATCTCCATCTGCCAAAAGTTGTTATGAGTGCTGGGTACTTTCCCACATCCATAACTGAGGAAGAGAATGAAGAGCTCATTAAACTTGTTACATTACAGGAAATCCAGTCCATTCTTACTTTGAGGAAGAATGATAAGAGTCCAGGACCGGATGGCCTACCAGTCCAGGTCTATCGGGCTCTGTTTGATGTCTTGGGTTTGGATTTATTACGTGTTATTGAAGATTCAAGGAAAAATGGTAAAATTCCTGCTGTTTTTAATACTACTTTTCTTGTTATGATTCCTAAGATTGATCATCCTACATGCTTCAAGGACTTCAGGCCAATATCTCTGTGTAACTTTTGCTATAAAATTATTGGTAAGATTATTTCTACTCGCATTAGAAATGCGCTGGGGCATTATATTTCCTGTGAACAGTTTGTTTTTTTACCTGGAAGACATATTCATGATGCAGTGGGGGTCATTCATGAAGGTTTACATACCATTCATGGTAAACATTTAAAATAAGTGGTTCTTAAAATTAACTTGTCTAAAGCCTATGATAGAGTTAGTTGGACTTATCTGAAGGTACTTTTGTCCAAAATGGGCTTCTCTGGTTTATTCATTACTTGGGTTATGAGTAGTTTATCATCAGTCTCCTTTGTTGTTCTTATTAATGGAGCAGCTTCAACTTTTTTCAAAGCTGGAAGGGGGTTAAGACAGGGTTGTCCATTGGCCCCTTTACTTTTTCTGATCATTGCTGAAGGACTGAGTAGAGCTCTTTATTGTGCCAAAGATGATGGGGTTTACCGTGGTATTTCTTTTGGAAATGATATTTCCTTAACCCATGTACTTTTTGTGGATGACGTTATCATGGTTACTGATGGATCAGAACAATCTTTATCTTCTTTGTATGAGAACTTATTGGTTTACTGTAAGGCTTCTGGTATGTAGATAAATGATAAAAAATCTGCATTATACTACTCCGGTTTGGATGAGTATGAGATCATTACATTACAGAATATTTTTTCATTTTCTATGTTAACTATTGAGAATGGCATGAAGTATCTTGGTTTCTTTCTTAAACCGTGCAGATACGTTTTGAAGGATTGGGACTGGCTTATTGCAAAAGTGGAAAAAAGGATTCTGAAATGGAGCTTTCGATGGTTAACCAAGGGAGGTACGCTTACGTTGGTCAAAGCTGTTCTTGAAGCTATCTCGATTTATTAGATGCATTTCTGGATCCCTGTGGGAGTCATTGAGAAGATTAGAAAGTTATGTTTTAGATTCTTGTGGTCTGGACATAAGGATTATGTTGGTCTCCTTTGGACTTCCTGGAAAACCTTGTCTTGCCCTAAATTTCTGGGTGGCTGGGGACTGAAAATCCCTGCGGTTTTTGCTAAAGCCCTTGCAGCTAAGAGTGTCTGGAATATTATTGCAGGTTCAGGTCTATGGGTTCAGATTGCAGTTCAGAAATATGTTCATCCTTTATCTATTTTGGATTGAATCAGTGTCTGTTAAGAAGAAAAAGAATATTTCTATTTGTTGGAAAGTTGTTTTATGGACTTTTGATATTATTGGTAATAATCTTGTATGGAAGGTTGGTAATGGTGCTGATCTGAGGATTGGTATTGATCCTTGGGTAGGTTGTAAATGGTGACATCATTTACCTACTTTACTGCTTGATAAATTACATTCTGTTGGTATTTTCTTTCTTAAAGACATTGGATGCCCTGGTATGACTCTCTTGAGTGAACAAGGTTGGTTATCTGCAAACATACTTGGTCTATCTGATATACAAGATGTTTTATGTTGGAAT
Source organism: Pseudotsuga menziesii (assembly GCA_001517045.1). Classification (NCBI taxonomy): domain Eukaryota; kingdom Viridiplantae; phylum Streptophyta; class Pinopsida; order Pinales; family Pinaceae; genus Pseudotsuga; species Pseudotsuga menziesii. The sequence continues at coordinate 311,440 of LPNX010015064.1, read as the reverse complement.
GGTTTTCTAGTCATTCTTAAAGCTAGTCATGTTAGACTAACTAACAATGCTGACATACTTGTTTGGAATTTGTCAAAAAATGGTAAATATTCTCCAAAAGAAGGTTATGTGCATTTGCTGCAGGACAGGAATGGACTGGATTTTTCTTGGTGGTGGAAAGTTTTGTGGAAACTTAAGTGCCCCTTGAAATCAAATTTTTTTTGTTGGTTTCTCTTTTTTGATAAGGCACTCACTTGGGATGTCCTGGTTAGAAGAGGTTTTGAAGGACCTGGCAGATGTTATTTGTGTAAATTGGAGGATGAATCTAATTTACATCTTGGGGTGGATTGCCCTTTCACTAAGAGTGTTCGGTTAAATATTGAAGATAAGTTAAATTTCAGGAATCTTTGGTATGGGGAATATGTGACAAACTGTTTGAAGAAGTGGTGTCTTAATAGGGAAGTTAAACATATTAGGTCTTTGCCTATTATTGTTTTGTGGTTTTTATGGAAGGCTCGCAACCAAAGATGTTTTAAAGATCAATCTTTGATGCCTTCTCAGGTTTGCTCTTTCAGTCTGGGTATGTTGAGATATTTTCCACAAGATGAATCTGTTATGAAAATAAGACCTGTATTTGCAGAAACAATTGATAAATCTTACTCTTGGGGTTATTTTGATGGATCAACAGCAGAGGATTCATCTTCTTGTGGAGCTGGAGGTATACTTTACGTTTCTGATAAACTTTCTTTTTCTTTTAAAGCTAGTTTAGGGGCTGGTACTAACAACATTGTTGAACTCTGTGCTTTAAAGCTTCTACTTACACTGACCAGGATGAAGGATTATGCAAGAATCCAGATTTTTGGCGACTCTCAGTTAGTCATTAACTGGGCCAAGGGTAAATTCAGAATGCACAACTTAGAATTATATTTAATTCTTTAGGAAGTACACAGACTTTCTGACAGTTTTGAGATGGTGCAGTTTCAACATATTTATCATGAAAGGAACAGTTTATCTGATTCGTTAGCCAAGGCTAGAGCGAGGATCACCGAGGGTTTCTGGCTCATTAAAGAATTAAGAGAGGATACATCATATGAATCTTATCAGATCTTCTGAACAGTTTAAGACTTTTGATGATCTTTTGAATTTGTTTTGGTTTTTATAGGGCTGATGATGGTGAACAGTTTCTAGATGCTGTAGTAGCATTTTTTGATATGTTTTTTGGATGTTGTTGATGAACAACTTATGTTGTTTGATACTGATATATATCAGTCTTTCTGAGTTACATATGAACTTATATGAACTTATTTGAGGATGATAATGAAATATCATCTTATATTTTGATACTATATGTTTTTTTTTTATTCTGATTTTGCTTTAGCAAATCATTGTTGTGATGACTCGATACATAATCTTACGATCTTTTGTAAATATTTTGATTCAGAAACTCTTTTGCACTTTGTTGAGAATGGACTTTTCAGTTCCATCTGATGAATGTAAAGAAATTTACGAATTTTTTCTATGAAAAAAAAAAAATAGTTGCTAGTAGAAGTTCTTTGCAAAATCTTTTTTGGAACTTTTTAATCACATTTCTTAATGGTAAATGGTTTTTGGCAACATATTTTTTTGGCTTTTGTGAAGTAACAAATTGTATTGTAGAATTAGATGTAAGAAATTGTAGTATTAAGTTGTGAAAATGGACATGTAATGTTATAGTTTTTCAATTTCAAAATATTGATATTTTAGTATCTAACGGGTGGTTTGGTTATATATGTAAAAAATGTTGTTTTTTAGTATCCAAAAGGTACTTTGTTCATATTAAAGGCAACGACAATAATAGATAAAATCGATTAGCCATTATATAACCAAATATTGGAAAATTCATTTGTTAACATTGTATATCATTAAAGTTTTTTTTAATCAAAAGTACTTTTTCCTGTAAAAATTAAAATAGCTAGTTTTATGCTTTGTATTGTTTTCAATTCTTGTTTTTTTAGAAGTTATATATGTATATTGATTAATATTAAAATTTTGTTCTACATAATTTTTTGCATTCAACATCATGAATGCAATCTTTATCTAAAGAGGTTACCTCACTTGTCCTTTATTTGCTCTGTTTTAAGTAGTATTTCAGTGACATGGGACTGTAACTAATTGGATCTAATACGAACTCTTGCTATTTAATAGGCATATGAATGTAAGTGTGTATTACATAACAAACATCTGAATCCTAATCAAAATTTTAACCAAAGGGAAGAAAAGACCTATGATGTACTAATAACTAGTCCTTGATTAAAAAAACAACTTGTATTTTTAAAAATATTTGTGGGAAAGTTCTATCCTTGTGAATATAACCCATACATTCTGTCTTGTATGATATATTCTGGTTGTTAGGTCAATCTCACTCGAGGTTCAACCCTTCCTAGTTTTTACTGGGAAAAAACTGTTGATGGCGGAACAACCATTAATGGTGCTCCCATCCGCCTACAGGCCAAAGCCGAAATAAATGTTACTTTTAAACATGTCTGTAGAAAGTTAACCATTTATAGGATGGATGATATGAGCGAAGATGTCGTCTTAGGATCTAACTTTCTTCACCAAGTTAGCCCATATTTTGTTAACCACCATAAGAAGACCTTCATCTGTACATTCGATAACAAGTTTGTCAAGTTACCTTTGTCTTTCCAAGCTCCATCTATTTGTCCAAAACCTCAGCCGTTGTCTGTACAGTTGCCCAATACTGCTCAGCTTATGAAGATGGAACGTAGTAAAGTCTTCTCAGAGTTACACGGAGAAAAGGCACTTAAAGAGATATCTGAGAAGCTTAGAAGAGATTGTTGCTCAGACAGTCCAAATGCCTTTTGGACGCGTGAAAAGTATTTCGTCTGATTGCCCTATGATCCGCAGCAGAAGATCAAACCTATGAAAGCATCAGCAGCTTTAATGACGCCATAAGAAGTTCAGTTCTGTGATTCTGAGATCCAAGAACTATTACAAAAGGGTTTGATTGAACCCGCCAAAAGTACATGGGCATGGCGAGCGTTTATAGTTAACAAACCCTCTGAGCAGAAGAGAGGTAAGCCAAGACTAGTGGTTAATTATAAACCACTAAATGTTGCTTTACATAAAGTCCGCTACCCTCTCCCTAATAAATCCAGCCTCCTGCAAAGGATTAATGGCTGCGTGATCTTCAGCAAGTTTGATATGAAGTCTGGTTTTTATCAGATACGAATTACGGCTGAAGATAGATTCAAGACAGCATTCGTGGTTCCCAGAGGACAATATCAATGGAGAGTGCTGCCATTTGGAATCAACAATGCCCCCTCCAAGTTCCAGAAAAGAATGGAAGATATTTTCAGAGACTATAATTGGGCATTGGTTTACATTGATGATATACTAATTTGCTCTCATAGTCTGCAGGAACACCTGAAGCATCTGCAGAAATTCTATGAATTAGTATATAAGCATGGATTAGTTCTGTCCAAGCCAAAGATGGAGATTGGTAAAACAGAGATTGAATTCTTAGGATTCAAAATACAGAAAGGACAGATAATCCTTCAGAATCATGTCTTGTCGTGCTTCGAGAAGTTTCCTGATGAAATTCTAGACAAGACGCAGTTACAGAGATTCTTAGGATCTCTTAATTACATTCGGCCCTTCTACAAAGGACAGACCGAAGATATCAAAATTCTTCAGCAGAGATTAAAGAAAAACCCGCCTAGATGGTCTGCTAAAATGTCTGATGCAGTTCGGAAGATAAAGCGGAAAGTAATGGAACTGCCTCCCCTCTCTCTGCCTACTGGAAATGGCCAGCTCATTATTGAAACTGACGCCTCTCAGTCCACATGGGGTGGTGTGTTGCTAGAAGCCATTAACAACAGCGAGAATATATGTGGCTATGGATCTGGTGCATTCAAAGGAGCCGAACTCAACTATCCGTCTAGCCATAAAGAAATATTGGTTGTAAAAAAGACTGTTATGCATTTCAAGTTGTTCCTAAAACCTGTCAGATTCATCATCAGAACGGACTTGAAAATCATGCCCGACATTTTCAGAAACGAGAACTTAATGGCTGAGAATAGTAGTAGAATTTTGAAATGGTTTTCTTGGTTAAGTAGTTTTGATTATGAAATTGTTTATAAGCCAGGATATTTGAATTGCTTGGCTGACATGTTAACCAGGGAATCTGCGCAGACATCACAGCCGAACGCTTTGAAGATGTTCTCCGCCGGCGATAGCAGTTCTGGAGCAGGAAAACATAATGAAGATCCTCCAAGGGATCCATCCAAAGGAAAAGCTCCCATGACAGAGTCTTAGATGAGAAAAGAATTATATGAAAGACTCTACAGCCGCAATAGCCCGCCAACTACTGCCGAAATAGTTGAAGCCGAAGAAAGGATAGCTTGCGTACCAAGGACACCTGAAGACCTGATCCAGAAAGAAGGATTGTTCATCTTGCCTTGGGACAATACCTTCCCCAGAGAAGTTCGAATACAGTCTCTGGAGTATGCTTTTGTGGACGAAGCAAAGCGTTTCCTACAGCTTACCCTGATCAAGAATATTCAGACGTCTCCCTGCTAGTTGCAGATCCTAGAACGATGGGAGAAAGAGGCATTCCAAAGTTTCAGTGATGCCTATCCGAAGATATCTGAATGCAGAGAATTTTGGCTTGGTGAGGATAAGGATGGTGAAAAATATGTTGATCTGTGTGATGGTCGTCTCACCTGGACATCATACAATCTTATCCTTCAATACTGTAGGGAAAGAGGCAGCATCATCATCTGTGCAGACCCAACTGATCTAGCATATAACTCTACTTGGTCTGGATGGACTGATGTCTTCTTGGACACCTTCTGTCCAAGAAATGATTGGGAAAATCGGCGAGCCAACTTCATATACCATCTTAAAGCCGATCTTGAAGTTGCCCATCAGAACTTTCAGTGGTTTAAATTTCGACTGATTCATGAAGGAGGAACATACAAACCACTTGGGCACACAATCTATGCTAAACAGAAATTCATCAGAAGATCTATTACTGGCGAGCACATAGAGTCCAGAGTAACAACCAGAGAAATTCCACTGGACTATAAAGTTGAATCACATTTCAGAGGAGAATTCATATGTGAGCCGAATCCTTTATTCAAAGGGTCTGATATTGAAAGATGTTTCGGCCAGTTCTTGTATCCACCTCCATCTCCAGAACCTTACGAGCATATGGATGAAAATGTTCTATTCGGACGTCATGAGTATGACTCTGATGACTCTGAGATCGACGAGATGCTGCAAGGACGGGATCCTTACGACTAAGGAAGCTGTGGTGGACCCTCTGAAGGCTGAGTCAGCCAGCATTGTCTGACACTGTATCCGATGTGGGCCGGATTAATGCTCCACATATGTAATAGTATAGGGAATAAAACTGCCGTGGGCAAGTTATGCTCCACCGTGTACTTGTGTCTAGAGTCTGTCGGTCATGACAAAAGATTCCGGGTCCCCGTAATGCCAAAAGCTAATTAAGGGACGAGATAACGACAGTGGCTGTCCCCACTTGTCGCCCCGGATGATTCGGTAATGACCTGTTAGTGTAGGTTTTAGCGACCGGATCTACCGGTTGACCGATTAGTGGCAGTCGATGCCTGCCGGCTTACCGGTAGAAGTTTGTATAAATAAAGGCCCCGAGGCCTCATTTGGACATCGAGTCATTTGGTTCATTGAGTCGTATTGAGCTAGTAGTTTTCTCTGCAAGTCTCAGTGTCTGAGGTCTTGAGCAAGTAGTCCGCTCGACTTCATAAGTCTTGAGTTTGTAAGTAAGAGAAGTATGGTCTGCTTCATGGCCTTGTGCTAAATGATAGCATCAGAACCTCTGAGTCTTTTGTGTCTGTAATCAGTCTGTTCTCAGACATAGTATGCTCTGCATCTTGCCTACGAGGTATAAGATTGCATCAGAACAATCTGAGTATGTTATAGAATCGAGTCTGTAAATCAAGCGTGTATCCTCTGAGTCTTGCCATCAAGGTATAAGAACTCATCAGAGGCTTGATATAGGTGTGATAAGTTGTGCAGTGACGACCTTCGCCATCCAAAGGCAATCTGCAAGTGTCTGTAATAAGCATCTATGTAATCTGTACCATGTATATTCATATTACCGTAATAATAGCCATCGTGATATCAGTTTGTATCTTGTTGATCTCTGTATTAAGTCGTCTGATTAAGCGTGAGTTGTGTGATTTTATTCGTGATACTACTTCATTGGGTGAAGGCAATTCTGTTGCAATCTTATACCTCGTAGGCAAGATGCAGAGCATACTATGTCTGAGAACAGACTGATTACAGACACAGAAGACTAAGAGGTTCTGATGTTATCAGAACAATCTGAGTATGTTATAGAATCGAGTCTGTAAATCAAGCGTGTATGCTCTGAGTCTTGCCATCAAGGTATAAGAACTCATCAGAGGCTTGATATAGGTGTGATAAGTTGCGCCGTGCCGACCTTCGCCATCCGAAGGCAATCTGCAAGTGTCTTTAATAAGCATCTCTGTAATCTGTACCATGTATATTCATATTATCGTAATAACAGCCATCGTGATATCAGTTTGTATCTTGTTGATCTCTGTATTAAGTCATCTGATTAAGCGTGAGTTGTGTGATTTTATTCGTGATACTACTTCATTGGGTGAAGGCAATTCTGTTTAGATCTTGTGGCCGCGTTTGGTATCAGAGCCGAGGAACAGTAGAGCCGAAGAGCCGAGGAACAGTATTTCTGCAGTTAAACAGTAAGTCTACTGTACGAATACTACACTGTTTATCATTTTGTTGACTTAAGTCTATTTAGTAACACTCCCCGTAGATAGGTGGAAATGACCTATTGAGTAATTGTAGGAATTCCAAAGGGTTACTAAGAGGTCGTGTTAGGGTAATAGCCGTTTGTGATTGAGGCGCCGTAAATCCCGTTCGAAGACCTAAAGTGAGACTGAGCCCTTTGCAAATGGATGCCACAATGGATGTTGCTACTCACAATACACTAGACTGTCTACAAGAGGATAACAATGAAGTATCTCTTGCAGAACGACGCTCATCGTTCCCAGGATGCTCAACCTCTGACCCATCTTCCTCTATTATCCATATTGATAACTCTAATCCTTCAGCTGACTGGCTGCTACCTGCAATTCTTCCCCGTGAAGTATATAAGTTATCTGGCTGGAATTACTTTGCCTGTTCACAAATAAAAGTGTCTTCAGTAGATATTCCATTTACTGATTCACAAGACCCTGTTCATATTGATTTGTTAGATAAAACCCAAATAGATTGGGCTAAGCGTCAAGGTTATAAATACGCTCACCTCGGAGCGATTCGTATGGGACTTAATCCCCTTGTCCGTCCCTTTTTACCCATTTCTTCCCTATGTATTGCCATAGATACTCGCCACACAGATTTTGCCCATGCAATCATTGGTGGCTTCACAGCACCCCTGCACAATGGCCCTGCTTATGGAACAATCTTTCCGAAATATTCTGTTAGTTTTGACGACCCGCATATCTATGATCTCCTTAAAGCCTATGTTCTCCCTCAAGGCTTTAGCATGATGACTGGTTCTCGCATCCTCCAACTCAAGAGTTTAGTATGCGTGCAGTTTGGAAATGATACTATGCCTCCTTTACAAAAGAAGGTCCATCAGAGTTCGCACCTGCATAGCGTGGTGGAACAAGACCATTCTACACAAGCTCAACCCGTCACCTTTGACTGGACAACCATCAAGTATCCCCAGCAATGGGAAATCAAATACAAAGAACTTAGAAACTTTGAGGCTACACAAAAATCTCTGGAATCCAAGCCTTTGAAATTTGACCGAAGCACATACTCTTTTAGATATTCAGAACCAGATCTTGCCCCTGTAAATAATTATTCTTCTCTGTCTAAATCATCCTCTGTATCTAGCTCCCGTAGTATACCTGCTTTCGTAAATTCTGAAACTTCATTTTCTGGACTTGGCTACAACGAACACCGTGGTCAGCATCAAAACTGCCCAGCCCGCAGAAAGAATTTCGAGAAACTTCAGCATTTAAAGAACAAACCTAGATTAGGAATGTTCTCGATCACTCTGCCTAGAGAAAATAGTGCAGTAGAAACAATGAACAGTCAGAACCAGAAGTCCTACTTCCCTGGACGTAATCTTCTAGATCTTCCCTTCCGATAATTCTCCACTGATGGGCAAGTGAAGAAAGAATTTTTACCTGTCAAATCCTCCGGAGCAGATGATTCTGTTTCCGATGAAGCCAAACTTGCAAATTGGGGAAATCTGCAAAACAGACTAACTGCGAAGAATCTAGATGAAGTTGCCCTAGATCTTCTTAAATTGCGTAGTGGAATAGCTGAAGAAAAAGAACAGATATCTACAGTTGAAGCCAAGCTTGGTCTGATAGATCATCTTCTGTCAGACACCGAAGAAATAAAGACTGATGTTAGCAAAGCAGCAGATCAAATAGAAAGAAGACTTCAGAAAATTGAAGAGTTCTTGGTTGCAAATGAGAAACTTAAGAAGAGAGCCCCTGAAGTCAGCCAAATGGCCATATCCTTAGCTCTGCAATGATATGATAAGAAGAAGCCCGCTACTCCTCAACTCGAGCGGAGCTACTCTTTCTGGATGTTCCATGTCCCCAAAAGAGACCCAAACAAACCTGACTTTAATTTTGGTCAGGATGAAGCTGAATTTGAAAATCTGCGAGGTTGGGTAAAAGCCATCAAAGATCTGCCACCTACTTTAGAGCAAAAATATTATGATTTGCAGATGATGTCAGGCGGAGCCCTTATTAAAACTGAACCTGAAGATACGCTCCCAGAAATGGACACCTCTATGCCCTCTGCATCCACTGGTCCTAAGTTTTACACCAACTTTGGTGTTACTTCCATGAACAACCTAATATCTCAGATGCCAGACCATCCAATCTTGAACATTGGTTGCCAAAGTCGTGAAGAGATTAAGGCCGCCCTTAGTATTCTCCAAAATTGGACCATTGCTCAGAGAACCAGAGATGCCACATTGACTGGCATATATTTGGCAAATCACATAGTTGCAGGCCTATCAGGTCTTGCAGCCGAATGGTGGAAACATTTGCCTTTAGAGGCAAAGAATATCATGTTATCATCCCGAGACGCAGACCAGCGAGTTTTGAAGGCCCTCACGAAACAATTTTACGGTGAGGATAACGGAGATATGTCTGATCATTATGCTTCAATGTTTATGACCGCAAGGCTGTGTAACCTTTCACAGGCGCGACAGTATTTTTGTTATATGCAGAAACTGCTAATTTCTGTTGGTAAAGCTAATGATCCGGCTTACTTAAAACATTAATTGCAAAGTTTTCCTGGACATGTTACAGATCCACTGGAAAAGTTTATGAAAGATCGCCATCTCAGTTATCAGAATCTTTCCATTGCCCAGCTTCACCAATATATCATGGAAACTTGGCAAGAGCACTGTCTTGCCAAAAGAGTTGACAAAGATTTCAAGCGGCATCAAGACATGTTCACACCATCTTTCTGTAAGAATGTCGCTCAGTTACCAGATTGGGGTTGTGGTGCACACAACCGCGGACATTTACAGTCTTCCTGTAAGTGTCATTCGAAGAAGAAGAAAGGGTTCTACACGAGTGAACCAAGATTTCACTATCCTGATAAACCCTTGAAGTTCTCCAGAAAGCAGAAGTATAAGACCAGGAAGCCGAAGCCTAGGCCCCCGCCTAGAAAGTTTCTTAAACGTCGTCCTTATCAGGCAACGGATAAGAATTGTTTTTTCTGTGGTAAACCTGGCCACTGGGCTAGTAAGTGCCCTAAAAAGAAGAGCAAGCCCAAGCTTACAGCTTTCTGTGACAATCTTGACTCTCGCTGGTGGGACAAGCCTTCAGTTGATGAAGAACCTTCGGGTGAATGTATTTATCTTCCCACTGATTCTGACCCTTCCTTTGATAGTGACTATGAATCGTCACTCCGCCCTGAGTTGAATAAATTTGCTCCCTATCCCTCATCTTCAGATTCCAACTCGGAAGCAAATTTAGGGGGGTTCGAAGTACCTGATTTTGATTTCAGCCTTAATATGTTTAACCTTCTCATGTTTTCCTCTCCTATGAAACAACAAGAAATAGAGAAAGAAATAGCTACTTTAGATCTCAGGCTTTCAGAGCTTGAGCCATATCAGTTTTCGGAGCGCAGTTATCTCAGTGAAAAGAAGAAGCAGTTAACTAAGCAGTTAGAAGCCTGCACGGGAAAACAAAAAATTGAATATGAAGCCTCTGTATCATACAGCCCCGCGGATTTGTGCAGAAATTATCCAGAAGGACATCAAGAAAGACAGAGCTTCAGAAGAAGTCGAGAAGCCAAGCTGAAGTTAGAGATCAGAGAAAAGCAAGCAGAACTGAGAGAGCTTTGTAGAAAGATTGAAGAATTGAAAAGCGAAGTCAAGGTAATACAAATTGAAAGAGATCAATCATCGGACGATGATCTCAGCAAACACTATGAGAGTGCATTGGATACTGAATGCATAGAACAGGAGGAAGAATCGCCTGAACAGTCTCCCCCTCCTTCTCCGCCTCCACAGCACCATGTCAGTCTTTCTATGCTTTCAGGTCCGAAGTTGTTTATCCCGGTTTCTTTCTATCCTTGTGAATATAACCCATACATTCTGTCTTGTATCATAGATTCTGGTTGTTAGGTCAATCTCGCTCGAGGTTTAGCCCTTCCTAGTTTTTACTGGGAAAAAACTGTTGATGGCGGAACAGCCATTAATGGTGCTCCCATCCGCCTACAGGCCAAAGCCGAAATAAATGTTACTTTTAAACATGTATGTAGAAAGTTAACCATTTATAGGATGGATGATACGAGCGAAGATGTCGTCTTAGGATCTAACTTTCTTCACCAAGTTAGCCCATATTTTGTTAACCACCATAAGAAGACCTTCATCTGTACATTCGATAACAAGTTTGTCAAGTTACCTTTGTCTTTCCAAGCTCCATCTATTTGTCCAAAACCTCAGCCGTTGTCTGTACAGTTGCCCAATACTGCTCAGCTTATGAAGATGGAACGTAGTAAAGTCTTCTCAGAGTTACACGGAGAAAAGGCACTTAAAGAGATATCTGAGAAGCTTAGAAGAGATTGTTGCTCAGACAGTCCAAATGCCTTTTGGACGCGTGAAAAGTATTTCGTCTCATTGCCCTATGATCCGGAGGAAAAGATCAAACCTATGAAAGCATCAGCAGCTTTAATGACGCCATCAGAAGTTAAGTTCTGTGATTTTGAGATCCAAGAACTATTACAAAAGGGTTTGATTGAACCCACCAGAAGTCCATGGGCATGCCGAGCGTTTATAGTTAACAAACACTCTGAGCAGAAGAGAGGTAAGCCAAGACTAGTGGTTAATTATAAACCACTAAATGTTGCTTTACAGAAAGTCCGCTACCCTCTCCCTAATAAATCCAGCCTCCTGCAAAGGATTAATGGCTGCGTGATCTTCAGCAAGTTTGATATGAAGTCTGGTTTTTATCAGATAGGAATTACGGCTGAAGATAGATTCAAGGCAACATTCGTGGTTCCCAGAGTACAATATCAATGGAGAGTGCTGCCATTTGGAATCAACAATGCCCCCTCCAAGTTCCAGAAAAGAATGGAAGATATTTTCAAAGACTATAATTGGGCATTGGTTTACATTGATGATATACTAATTTGCTCTCATAGTCTGCAGGAACACCTGAAGCATCTGCAGAAATTCTATGAATTAGTATATAAGCATGGATTAGTTCTGTCCAAGCCAAAGATGGAGATTGGTAAAACAGAGATTGAATTCTTAGGATTCAAAATACAGAAAGGACAGATAATCCTTCAGAATCATGTCTTGTCGTGCTTCGAGAAGTTTCCTGATGAAATTCTGGACAAGTCGCAGTTACAGAGATTCTTAGAATCTCTTAATTACATTCGGCCCTTCTACAAAGGACAGGCCGAAGATATCAAAATTCTTTAGCAGAGATTAAAGAAAAACCCGCCTAGATGGTCTGCTGAAATGTCTGATGCAGTTCGGAAGATAAAGCGGAAAGTAATGAAACTGCCTCCCCTCTCTCTGCCTACTGGAAATGGCCAACTCATTATTGAAACTGACGCCTCTCAGTCCACATGGGGTGGTGTGTTGCTAGAAGCCATTAACAACAGAGAGAATATATGTGGCTATGGATCTGGTGCATTCAAAGGAGCCGAACTCAACTATTCGTCTAGCCATAAAGAAATATTGGCTGTTAAAAAGACTGTTATGCATTTCAAGTTGTTCCTGAAACCTGTCAGATTCATCATCAGAACAGACTTGAAAATCATGCCCGGCATTTTCAGAAACGAGAACTTAATCGCTGAGAATAGTAGTAGAATTTTGAAATGGTTTTCTTGGTTAAGTAGTTTTGATTATGAAATTGTTTATAAGCCAGGATATTTGAATTGCTTGGCTGACATGTTAACCAGGGAATCTGTGCAGACACCATAGCCGAAGGCTTTGAAGATGTTCTCCGCCGGCGATAGCAGTTCTGGAGCAGGAAAAGATAATGAAGATCCTCCAAGGGATCCATCCAAAGGAAAAGCTCCCATGACAGAGTCTCAGATGAGAAAAGAATTATATGAAAGACTCTACAGTCGCAATAGCCCGCCAACTACTGCCGAAGTAGTTGAAGCCGAAGAAAGGATAGCTCGCGTACCAAGGACACCTGAAGACCTGATCCAGAAAGAAGGATTGTTCATCCTGCCTTGGGACAATACCTTCCCCAGAGAAGTTCGAATACAGTCTCTGGAGTATGCTTTTGTGGACGAAGCAAAGCATTTCCTACAGCTTACCCTGATCAAGAATATTCAGACGTCTCCCTGCTAGTTGCAGATCCTAGAACGATGGGAGAAAGAGGCATTCTAGAGTTTCAGTGATGCCTATCCGAAGATATCTGAATGCAGAGAAGTTTGGCTTGGTGAGGATAAGGATGGTGAAAAATATGTTGATCTGTGTGATGGCCGTCTCACCTGGACATCATACAATCTTATCCTTCAATACTATAGGGAAAGAGGCAGCATCATCATCTGTGCAGACCCAGCTGATCTAGCATATAACTCTACTTGGTCTGGATGGACTGATGTCTTCTTGGACACCTTCTGTCCAAGAAATGATTGGGAAAATCGGCAAGCCAACTTCATATACCATCTTAAAGCCGATCTTGAAGTTGCCCATCAGAACTTTCAGTGGTTTAAATTTCGGCTGATTCATGAAGGAGGAACATACAAACCACTTGGGCACACAATCTATGCTCAACAGAAATTCATCAGAAGATCTATTACTGGCGAGCACATAGAGTCCAGAGTAACAACCAGAGAAATTCCATTGGACTATAAAGTTGAATCACATTTCAGAGGAGAATTCATATGTGAGCCGAATCCTTTATTCAAAGGGTCTGATATTGAAATATGTTTCAGTCAGTTCCTGTATCCACCTCCATCTCCAGAACCTTACGAGCATATGGATGAAAATGTTCTATTCGGACGTCATGAGTATGACTCTGAGATCGACGAGATGCTGGAAGGACGGGATCCTTACGACTAAGGACGCTGTGGTGGACCCTCTGAAGGCTGAGTCAGCCAGCATTGTCTGACACTGTATCCGATGTGGGCCGGATTAATGCTCCACGTATGCAATAGTCTAGGGAATAAAACTATCGTGGGCCAGTTATGCTCCACCGTGTACTTGTGTCTAGAGTCTGTCGGCCATGACAGAAGATTCCGGGTCCCCGTAATGCCAAAAGCTAATTAAGGGACGAGATAACGACAGTGGCTGTCCCCACTTGTCGCCCCGGATGATTCGGTAATGACCTGTTAGTGTTCGTTTTAGCGACCGGATCTACCGGCTGAGCAATTAGTGGCAGTCGATGCCTACCGGTTTTCCTGTAGAAGTTTGTATAAATAAAGGCCCCGAGGCCTCATTTGGACATCGAGTCATTTGGGTCATTGAGTCGCATTGAGCTAGTAGTTTGCTCTGCAAGTCTGAGTGTCTGAGGTCTTGAGCAAATAGTCCGCTCGACTTCATAAGTCTTGAGTCTGTAAGTAAGAGAAGTATGCTCTGCTTCATGGCCTTGAGCTAAATGATATCATCAAAACCTCTGAGTCTTCTGTGTCTGTAATCAGTCTATTCTCAGACATAGTATGCTCTGCATCTTGCCTACGAGGTATAAGATTGCATCAAAACAATCTGAGTATGTTATAGAATCGAGTCTGTAAATCAAGCGTGTATGCTCTGAGTTTTGCCATCAAGGTATAAGAACTCATCAGAGGCTTGATATAGGTGTGATAAGTTGCGCAGTGCCGACCTTCGCCATCCGAAGGCAATCTGCAAGTGTCTGTAATAAGCATCTCTGTAATCTGTACCATGTATATTCATATTACCGTAATAATAGCCATCGTGATATCAGTTTGTATCTTGTTGATCTCTGTATTAAGTCGTCTGATTAAGCGTGAGTTGTGTGATTTTATTCGTGATACTACTTCATTGGGTGAAGGCAATTCTGTTGCAATCTTATACCTCGTAGGCAAGATGCAGAGCATACTATGTCTGAGAACAGACTTATTACAGACACAGAAGACTCAGAGGTTCTGATGCTATCAGAACAATCTGAGTATGTTATAGAATCGAGTCTGTAAATCAAGCGTGTATGCTCTGAGTCTTGCCATCAAGGTATAAGAACTCATCAGAGGCTTGATATAGGTGTGATAAGTTGCGCAGTGCCGACCTTCGCCATCCGAAGGCAATCTGCAAGTGTCTGTAATAAGCATCTCTGTAATTTGTACCATGTATATTCATATTATCGTAATAATAGCCATCGTGATATCAGTGTGTATCTTGTCGATCTCTGTATTAAGTCATCTGATTAAGCGTGAGTTGTGTGATTTTAATCGTGATACTACTTCGTTGGGTGAAGGCAATTCTGTTTAGATCTTGTGGCCGCGTTTGGTATCAGAGCCGAGGAACAGTAGAGCCGAAGAGCCGAGGAACAGTATTTCTGCAGTTAAACAGTAAGTCTACTGTACGAATACTACACTGTTCATCATTTTGTTGACTTAAGTCTATTTAGTAACACTCTCCGTAGATAGGTGGAAATGACCTATTGAGTAATTGTAGGAATTCCAAAGGGTTACTAAGAGGTCGTGTTAGGGTAATAGCCGTTTGTGATTGAGGCGCCGTAAATCCCGTTCGAAAACCTAAAGTGAGACTGAGCCCTTAGCAAATGGATCCCACAATGGATGTTGCTACTCACAATACATTAGACTGTCAATAAGAGGATAACAATGAAGTATCTCTTGCAGAACGACGCTCATCGTTCGCAGGATGCTCAACCTCTGACCCATCTTCCTCTATTATCCATATTGAAAACTCTAATCCTTCAGCTGACTGGCAGCTACCTGCAATTCTTCCCCGTGAAGTATATAAATTATCTGGCTGGAATTACTTTGCATGTTCACAAATAAAAGTGTCTTCAGTAGATATTCCATTTACTGATTCACAAGACCCTGTTCATATTGATTTGTTAGATAAAACCCAAATAGATTGGGCTAAGCGTCAAGGTTATAAATACGCTCACCTTGGAGCGATTCGTATGGACTTAATCCCCTTGTCCATCCCTTTTTACCCATTTCTTCCCTATGTATTGCCATAGATACTCACCACATAGATTTTGCCATGCAATCATTGGTGGCTTCACAGCACCGCTGCACAATGGCCCTGCTTATGGAACAATCTTTCCGAAATATTCTGTTAGTTTAGACGACCCGCATATCTATGATCTCCTTAAAGCCTATGTTCTCCCTCAAGGCTTTAGCATGATGACTGGTTCCCGCATCCTCCAACTCAAGAGTTTAGTATGCGTGCGGTTTGGAAAGGATACTATGCCTCCTTTACAAAAGAAGGTCCATCAGAGTTCGCACCTGCATAGCGTGGTGGAACAAGACCATTCTACACAAGCTCAACCCATCACCTTTGACTGGACAACCATCAAGTATCTCCAGCAATGGGAAATCAAATACAAAGAACTTAGAAACTTTGAGGCTACGCCAAAATCTCTGGTATCCAAGCCTTTGAAATTTGACCGAAGCACAAACTCTTTTAGATATTCAGAACCAGATCTTGCCCCTGTAAATAATTATTCTTCTCTGTCTAGATCATCCTTTATATCTAGCTCCCGTAGTATACCTGCTTCCGTAAATTTTGAAACTTCATTTTCTGGACTTGGCTACAACGAACACCGTGGTCAGCATCAAAACTGCCCAGCCTGTAGAAAGAATTTCGAGAAACTTCAGCATTTAAAGAACAAACCTAGATTAGGAATGTTCTCGATCACTCTGCCTAGAGAAAATAGCGCAGTAGAAACAACGAACAGTCAGAACCAGAAGTCCTACTTCCCTGGACGTAATCTTCCAGATCTTCCCTTCCGACAATTCTCCACTGATGGGCAAGTGAAGAAAGAATTTTTACCTGTCAAATCCTCCGGAGCAGATGATTCTGTTTCCAATGAAGCCAAACTTGCAAATTGGGGAAATCTGCAAAACAGACTAACTGCGAAGAATCTAGATGAAGTTGCCCTAGATCTTCTTAAATTGTGTAGTGCAATAGCTGAAGAAAAAGAACAGATATCTGCAGTTGAAGCCAAGCTTGGTCTGATAGATCATCTTCTGTCAGACACCGAAGAAATAAACACTGATGTTAGCAAAGCAGCAGATCGAATAGAAAGAAGACTTCAGAAAATTGAAGAGCTCTTGGTTGCAAATGAGAAACTTAAGAAGAGAGCCCCTGAAGTCAACCAAATGGCCATATCCTTAGCTCTGCAAGGATATGATAAGAAGAAGCCCGCTAGTCCTTAACTCGAGCGGAGCTACTCTTTCGGGATGTTCCATGTCCCCAAAAGAGACCCAAACAAACCTGACTTTAATTTTGGTTAGGATGAAGCTGAATTTGAAAATCTGCGAGGTTGGGTAAAAGCCATCAAAGATCTGCCACCTACTTTAGAGCAAAAATATTATGATTTGCAGATGATGTCAGGCGGAGCCCTTATTAAAACTGAACCTGAAGATACGCTCCCAGAAATGGACACCTCTATGCCCTCTGCATCCACTGGTCCTAAGTTTTACACCAACTTTGGTGTTACTTCCATGAACAACCTAATATCTCAGATGCCAGACCATCCAGTCTTAAACATAGGTTGCCAGAGTGGTGAAGAGATTAAGGCCGCCCTTAATCTTCTCCAAAATTGGACCATTGCTCAGAGAACCAGAGATGCCACATTGACTGGCATATATTTGGCAAATCACATAGTTGCAGGCCTATTAGGTCTTGCAGCCGAATGGTGGAAACATTTGCCTTCAGAGGCAAAGAATATCATGTTATCAGCCCGAGACGCAAACCAACAAGTTTTGAAGGCCCTCACGAAACAATTTTACGGTGAGGATAACGGAGATATGTCTGATCATTATGCTTCAATGTTTATGACCGCAAGGATGTGTAACCTTTCACAGGCGCGACAGTATTTTTGTTATATGCAGAAACTGCTAATTTCTGCTGGTAAAGCTAATGATCCGGCTTACTTAAAACATTACTTGCGAAGTTTTCCTGGACATGTTCCAGATCCAGTGGAAAAGTTTATGAAAGATCGCCATCTCAGTTATCAGAATCTTTCCATTGCCCAGCTTCACCAATATATCATGGAAACTTGGCAAGAGCACTGTCTTGCCAAAAGAGTTGACAAAGATTTCAAGCGGCATCAAGACATGTTCACACCGTCTTTCTGTAAGAATGTCGCTCAGTTACCAGATTGGGGTTGTGGTGCACACAACCGCGGACATTTACAGTCTTCCTGTAAGTGTCATTCGAAGAAGAAGAAAAGGTTCTACACGAGTGAACCAAGATTTCACTATCCTGATAAACCCTTGAAGTTCTCCAGAAAGCAGAAGTATAAGACCAAGAAGCCGAAGCCTAGGCCCCCGCCTAGAAAGTTTCTTAAACGTCGTCCTTATCAGGCAACGGATAAGAATTGTTTTTTCTATGGTAAACCTGGCCACTGGGCTAGTAAGTGCCCTAAAAAGAAGAGCAAGCCCAAGCTTGCAGCTTTCTGCGACAATCTTGACTCTTGCTGGTGGGACAAGCCTTCAGTTGATGAAGAACCTTCGGGTGAATGTATTTATCTTCCCACTGATTCTGACCCTTCCTCTGATAGTGACTCTGAATCGTCACTCTGCCCTGAGTTGAATAAATTTGCTCCCTATCCCTCATCTTCAGATTCCGACTCGGAAGCAAATTTAGGGGGGTTCGAGGTACCTGATTTTGATTTCAGCCTTAATATGTTTAACCTTCTCATGTTTTCCTCTCCTATGCAACAACAAGAAATGGAGAAAGAAATAGCTACTTTAGATCTCAGGCTTTCAGAGCTTAAGCCATATCAGTTTCCGGAGCGCAGTTATCTCAGTGAAAAGAAGAAGCAGTTAAGTAAGCAGTTAAAAGCCTGCAACGGAAAACAAAAAATTGAATATGAAGCCTCTGTATCATACAGCCCCGCGGATTTGTACAGAAATTATCCAGAAGGACATCAAGAAAGACAGAGCTTCAGAAGAAGCCGAGAAGCCAAGCTGAAGTTAGAGATCAGAGAAAAGCAAGCAGAACTGAGAGAGTTTTGTAGAAAGATTGAAGAATTGAAAAGCGAAGTCAAGGTAATACAAATTGAAAGAGATCAATCATCGAACGATGATCTCAGCAAACACTATGAGAGTGCATTGAATACTGAATGCATAGAACAGGAGGAAGAATCGCCTGAACAGTCTCCCCCTCCTTCTCTGCCTCCACAGCACCATGTCAGTCTTTCTATGCTTTCAGGGCCGAAGTTGTTTATCCCGGTTTCTTTCTATCCTTGTGAATATAACCCATACATTCTGTCTTGTCTGATAGATTCTGGTTGTCAGGTCAATCTTGCTCGAGGTTCATCCCTTCCTAGTTTTTACTGGGAAAAAACTGTTGATGGCGGAACAGCCATTAATGGTGCTCCCATCCGCCTACAGGCCAAAGCCGAAATAAATGTTACTTTTAAACATGTCTGTAGAAAGTTAACCATTTATAGGATGGATGATATGAGCGAAGATGTCGTCTTAGGATCTAACTTTCTTCACCAAGTTAGCCCATATTTTGTTAACCACCATAAGAAGACCTTCATCTGTACATTCGATAACAAGTTTGTCAAGTTACCTTTGTCTTTCCAAGCTCCATCTATTTGTCCAAAACCTCAGTCGTTGTCTGTACAGTTGCCCAATACTGCTCAGCTTATGAAGATGGAACGTAGTAAAGTCTTCTCAGAGTTACACGGAGAAAAGGCACTTAAAGAGAAATCTGAGAAGCTTAGAAGAGATTGTTGCTCAGACAGTCCAAATGCCTTTTGGACGCGGAAAAGTATTTTGTCTCATTGCCCTATGATCCGCAGCAGAAGATCAAACCTATGAAAGCATCAGCAGCTTTAATGACGGCATCAGAAGTTCAGTTCTGTGATTCTGAGATCCAAGAACTATTACAAAAGGGTTTGATTGAACCCGCCAGAAGTCCATGGGCATGCCGAGCATTTATAGTTAACAAACACTCTCAGCAGAAGAGAGGTAAGCCAAGACTAGTGGTTAATTATAAACCACTAAATGTTTCTTTACAGAAAGTCCGCTACCCTCTCCCTAATAAATCCAGCCTCTTGCAAAGGATTAATGGTTGCGTGATCTTCAGCGAGCTTGATATGAAGTCTGGTTTTTATTAAATAGGAATTACGGCTGAAGATAGATTCAAGACAACATTCGTGGTTCCCAGAGGACAATATCAATGGAGAGTGCTGCCATTTGGAATCAACAATGCCCCCTCCGAGTTCCAGAAAAGAATGGAAGATATTTTCAGAGACTATAATTGGGCATTGGTTTACATTGATGATATACTAATTTGCTCTCATAGTCTGCAGGAACACCTGAAGCATCTGCAGAAATTCTATGAATTAGTATATAAGCATGGATTAGTTTTGTCCGAGCCAAAGATGGAGATTGGTAAAACAGAGATTGAATTCTTAGGATTCAAAATACAGAAAGGACAGATAATCCTTCAAAATCATGTCTTGTCGTGCTTCGAGAAGTTTCCTGATGAAATTCTGGACAAGACGCAGTTACAGAGATTCTTAGGATCTCTTAATTACATTCGGCCCTTCTACAAAGGACAGGCCGAAGATATCAAAATTCTTCAGCGGAGATTAAAGAAAAACCCGCCTAGATGGTCTGCTGAAATGTCTGACGCAGTTCAGAAGATAAAGCGGAAAGTAATGGAACTGCCTCCCCTCTCTCTGCCTACTGGAAATGGCCAGCTCATTATTGAAACTAACGCCTCTCAGTCCACATGGGGTGGTGTGTTGCTAGAAGCCATTAACAACAGAGAGAATATATGTGGCTATGGATCTGGTGCATTCAAAGGAGCTGAACTCAACTATCCGTCTAGCCATAAAGAAATATTGGCTGTTAAAAAGACTGTTATGCATTTCAAGTTGTTCCTGAAACCTGTCAGATTCATCATCAGAACAGACTTGAAAATCATGCCCGGCATTTTCAGAAACGAGAACTTAATGGCTGAGAATAGTAGTAGAATTTTAAAATGGTTTTCTTGGTTAAGTAGTTTTGATTATGAAATTGTTTATAAGCCAGGATATTTGAATTGCTTGGCTGACATGTTAACCAGGGAATCTGCGCAGACACCACAGCCAAAGGCTTTGAAGATGTTCTCCGCCGGCGATAGCAGTTCTAGAGCAGGAAAAGATAATGAAGATCCTCCAAGGGATCCATCCAAAGGAAAAGCTCCCATGACAGAGTCTCAGATGAGAAAAGAATTATATGAAAGACTCTACAACCGCAATAGCCCGCCAACTATTGCCGAAGTAGTTGAAGCCAAAGAAATGATAGCTCGCGTACCAAGGACACATGAAGACCTGATCCAGAAAGAAGGATTGTTCATCCTGCCTTGGGACAATACCTTCCCCAGAGAAGTTCGAATACAGTCTCTGAAGTATGCTTCTGTGGACAAAGCAAAGCGTTTCCTACAACTTACCCTGATCAAGAATATTCAGACGTCTCCCTGCAAGTTGCAGATCCTAGAACGATGGGAGAAAGAAGCATTACAGAGTTTCAGTGATGCCTATCCGAAGATATCTGAATGCAGAAAAGTTTAGCTTGGTGAGGATAAGGATGGTGAAAAATATGTTGATGTGTGTGATGGCCGTCTCACCTGGACATCATACAATCTTATCCTTCAATACTGTAGGGAAAGAGGCAGCATCATCATCTGTGCAGACCCAGCTGATCTAGCATATAACTCTACTTGGTCTGGATGGACTGATGTCTTCTTGGACACCTTCTGTCCAAGAAATGATTGGGAAAATCGGCGAGCCAACTTCATATACCATCTTAAAGCCGATCTTGAAGTTGCCCATCAGAACTTTCAGTGGTTTAAATTTCGACTGATTCATGAAGGAGGAACATACAAACCACTTGGGCACACAATCTATGCTCAACAGAAATTCATCAGAAGATCTATTACTGGCGAGCACATAGAGTCCAGAGTAACAACCAGAGAAATTCCATTGGACAATAAAGTTGAATCACATTTCAGAGGAGAATTCATGTGTGAGCCGAATCCTTTATTCAAAGGGTCTGATATTGAAAGATGTTTCGGCCAGTTCCTGTATCCACCTCCATCTCCAGAACCTTACGAGCATATGGATGAAAATGTTCTATTCGGACGTCATGAGTATGACTCTGATGACTCTGAGATCGACGAGATGCTGCAAGGACGGGATCCTTACGACTAAGGAAGCTGTGGTGGACCCTCTGAAGGTTGAGTCAGCCAGCATTGTCTGACACTGTATCCGATGTGGGCCGGATTAATGCTCCACGTATGTAATAGTATAGGGAATAAAACTGCCGTGGGCCAATTATGCTCCACCGTGTACTTGTGTCTAGAGTCTGTCGGCCATGACAGAAGATTCTGGGTCCCCGTAATGCCAAAAGCTAATTAAGGGACGAGATAACGACAGTGGCTGTCCCCACTTGTCGCCCCGGATGATTCGGTAATGACCTGTTAGTGTAGGTTTTAGCGACCGGATCTACCGGCTGACCGATTAGTGGCAGTCGATGCCTACCAGCTTACGGGTAGAAGTTTGTATAAATAAAGGCCCCGAGGCCTCATTTGGACATTGGGTCATTTGGGTCATTGAGTCACATTGAGCTAGTAGTTTGCTCTGCAAGTCTGAGTGTCTGAGGTTTTGAGCAAGTAGTCTGCTCGACTTCATAAGTCTTGAGTCTGTAAGTAAGAGAAATATGCTCTACTTCATTGCCTTGTGCTAAATGATAGCATTAGAACCTCTGAGTCTTCTGTGTCTGTAATCAGTCTGTTCTCAGACATAGTATGCTCTGCATCTTGCCTACGAGGTATAAGATTGCATCAGAACAATCTGAGTATGTTATAGAATCGAGTCTGTAAATCAAGCGTGTATGCTCCGA
>LPNX010015064.1:245567-288715 GCA_001517045.1 Pseudotsuga menziesii | reverse complement strand
AGTTGTGTGATTTTATTCGTGATACTACTTCATTGGGTGAAGGCAATTCTGTTTAGATCTTGTGGCCGCGTTTGGTATCAGAGCCGAGGAACAGTAGAGCCAAAGAGCCCATCATTTGCTTTTAGGTTCAGCGAGTCGCTGCTTCGCTGGAAGAAGACGGGATGGATGTTATTACTTATGTGCTTTTTGCTCGCTAGAGTTATTCAATATGGAATCATGGAAAAACTTCAATATGTGCTAGAGTTATTATAAATTATTAAATCATTAAAGTCAAATAACATTGTGTAATCATGCAAACCATGTATTATGTTCCCACAGGACACTTGTTTACAATCCCTCGACACTTATACAACATCTATGCAACCGTTTGTGAAATCACTCAAACCATGCATTATGTTCCCACGGACACTTGTTTGCAATGCCTGGACACTTATACATCTAGGCAACCATTTGTTTACAGCTAGTGGACTGTATGCTTTTCATGTGTCACCTTATCAAATTGCACTTTCTATTTAGAAATACAAAAAGAAAATAACCAGTTCTCAAATAAACTTGTCTAGGAAACATTTGTTTTCCTTATTTTTCCAGCTTACAAGCTTTACCAAATGGTAGCCTCCTCCTCTCCTCCTTAACAAATACATGTATAGGCGAAGTCCAACGGAGGACTTTCTGCAAAAGAAACTTGGACTCAAATTCACATTGTATTCCTTAATGCTCTGAAGCGAAATCAATGCACTTCATGTGAATCCGGTCTAGGATTCCCATACCAATTAAACAATTCACCTGAATTTGAATCAAATTTATATACCAACAAGCTACTATAAAGCTACAATTGCAGCAAGGAACGAGGAATTCTCGTCAAAGACTGAGCGGTTCTTAAGGACGTCAAAGGTCTTCGCACCTCATGCGTTTTTCAGGTATCAATAATATTTTTTTCTTCATCACATCTCATCTAGCTTCCATTGCTTAGTTTATATGGAAATTATTGGAATATAGCTCCAATATTCTATGACTCTATCACTATACAAGCAATTTGCAAATAAAAGGGTTAGACTAATTGTCCCAGTGTTCAAAACTTCAGTTCTTCACTTTTTATGAAACTATTCTCAGAGAGTTCTGAACTGAAGTTGATAAATCGAGCCAACACTAATAGTGTACTGTCTTTTTTATAAAGAAAAAAAAAACATTTTACAAAAATTAGATGAATGACAGATCTTCCAAACGCTTAAAAAATGGCGTAAATGACAAGAATACTTGGACTCTAAAAAATGAAAACATTTTACAGAAATAGGATAAATGGCAGATCTTCTATTATGTTTTAAAAAATGGGAAAAATAAAAAATAAAAACATTTTACAAAAATAGAATTTATTCCCGTAAAATCCCGTAAGCCTTGCTTGCATGCATCAACCCCTTCCCTTATAGCAAACCCCTTACAGGAAATCCCTTTCGTTCGAGTGAGAAGGAACCACCCCGCCTACCTGACAGAATAAATTCAAGAATTAAAGTTCTGATTACCGGGTAAGTCTGTTAGTTCCATCATACATAGTGATAAATATAATAGAATTAAGGCACTGCTTCGCTAAATCCATGAGAAGATAAATGGAAGATCTTCTATTATGTTTTAAAGAATGGGGTAAATGACAAATCTTTGCATACTATGGTATCGATAGGTTGGATATGGTTATTGGCAGCTTACTCTTATTAATAGATACTGAGATAACTCCAATTGAAAAGAAGGTTTGTATCTTCAATTTCTTAGCTAGAGGCCATGTGAGGCAAAAACATTTTCGCCTTCCTTTGAGATAGAATCAGATAATTCAGGCACATTTTAAAGATGGAGTGGAGGTTGTACGCTGAGAAGTCTTCCGCGAATCCTTGCAATCTTTGCGTAAATAACCCATTTCCTTGCATTTGAAACATCTGAACCAAAGCTGTGGAAAACCAGCTTTGGTTGAACTCCTGGCCTGCCAAAATACCTCAGTAAACGAAACCCTTGGTCGAATAATAGGAAGCCTCAGCCCCAAGAGACAATAAAACCCCCGAAATTGTCATGAATCTGAATGGAAAGCCGAACCTTTTCTGAACCAAAAGCCTCACTATAAGAGACAATAAAACCCCTAGATATTCGAACGAAAATATTGCTGTGAAAACTCTTGCCCGCAACAAATTCTGTAAGAGACCATAAAACTCTCTGCATCATTGAACTAAAAGCACGGTGTAAAATAGCTCGTCGGCATTAAATTTAGTAGGTATGGTACTTCACATTCATGGATGGTAGAGGTGGTAAACCGTAGGCCATCCTATCAGAAGGCCTAACCCCAACCTCGGAAGACTCAAAGCGAGCCTTGAACCCGTGACCTCCCCCAAACCGAGAGAGTGTGCGCACCCTTGAGCTTAGTTATGCAAGAAAGTTATATTCTCATTGCACTACATTTACTCAATTTTTAATTTCTTAAAAGCATCTTCGAATTTCAATGAGGTTATCAAAAAATAGTTATACTTATTGCACTACATTTATTCATTTGTTTTATTTTCTTAAATACAACTTCAAATTTTAAGAAAGCTTTTTTTTTTTTAAGAAAGTATATTCTCATTTCACTACATTCATATGGAAAAACCATTTTCTTGCTCTTGAGAAATCATTTCATACATTCTCTGAACGAAATTGTTTTCTTATATTTTAAATTTAAATTTAATATTTATATAATATTATATTTTTTAATGTTTAAAGGATTACTATTGAAAATATCAAGTTATGCAAGAAAGTTATATTCTCTTTGCACTACATTCACTCAATTTTTAAGTTCTTAAAAGCATTTTCTAATTTCAATCAAGTTATCAGTGGAAAAAGAAAAGTTATACTCATTGCACTACATTCACTTATTTTTTTAATTCCTTGAATGCATCTTCAAATTTTAATCCATAACAAGAGCCACGTGGAGCTTTGTGGATGTTATGAAGAGAAGTTTTTTGTAATGGAAACACTTGTTGAAGGATTTTTTTTTTTGGCACTTGATATGAAGCTAAATAATAATAGTTTAAAATTTAAAATTGGACCATCAAAACTTCATGAGATAACTTAGATCTGTTTAACAACTAAGTTTATTTACATGATAAACAAACAAGAGTCTTATATACATTTCAGTTACCTTGACAAAAAATAAACATAATATTTTTAATAGCGGATTCAATTTGAATAATAGTTTAACATCATATCGTTAGTTCTCGACATTCTATTGATTTATCACTTTGCCATATTGGCAATACTAGCAACATGGAAAAACAAGCGGACGGGGTCGAGGCCGAGGAGAGAGCTTGGGGCTGCGTGTGATCCCTGATCGGTGCACCCTCGTTGTCTGGAGGGCAGGCCGATCAATTGGAGAGCATCCTGATCGCTGCATCTTGGATCGTGCGCTACCTGATTCAAGTCGAAGCTCCTGCCAGGGCTGATCTGGCAGGCTCCACTGCAGGAGTGCTAGTGAGCAAGTTTCCATCTGGCTCTTGGTGATTCGAGGCTTTGTATTGGTTGAGTTTTGGATCCAATGGTGGTCGAGGTGGGCAGAGATCCGCCTCCTGATCTTCACTCGGATGCCTTCGAGAAGCTGATCTCTTCTCAGAGTAAGAGATCAGCTAAGGGAGCTCCGCCGAAATTTGTTAAAAGAATCGAAGATGTGCCGGAAGTTGCCCTTCCGCCAGAGGAAACCATCTGGGTTGCCCTCTCACTGGCAGATCGGGCTCTGATAGGGAAATTCATCGGGCTTTGGCCCTCGCCAAAAACCACTGAAAGCTGGGTGCAAAGGAATTGGAGACCATTAATCTCCAAAAATGTAGCCTCATACTCAGTTGTGTGAGGATACTTTCTGTTCGGTTTTGAATCCAAGGAAGACAAGGACCTAATATTCATAAATGGGCCCTACTTCATGGGGCTGCAAGGCCTCTACCTAAACGGATGGACCCCGGATTTCGATCTTGAGGCTAACACCCCCAAAGTAGTCCCAGTTTGGGTTAGGCTGCCCAACCTGCCTATGCATTGCTGGAATCCAAAATCCCTCCAAGTAATAGGGAATGTCCTGGGGAAGTATATCGACATGGCAAGCCCAAAGGACCAATATGCATGCGCCCGCATCTGTGTGGAGGTTGATCTTGAAGCCGGGTTACCGGAAGCCTTAAAACTAATAGTGGGGAAGTGGTTGCATTACCAAAAACTTGACTATGAACAACTTCTTTTCCAATGCAGAGGATGCCATGAATATGGGCACTTCATCTGTAATTGTCCTCTAAAGCCCGAGATCCAACAAGACAAGGAGGAAGGATGGCATATGGTGAAAAGAACTAAGACTAAAACCAAAAGCGGAGAAGAGCAAAGGAAAGGAGGGGGGAATAAAGAACCAAGAGTAATCATCTTGGAAAGAATTCAAGAAACGCAAAAGACCAGTGAGATAAGGGATGGAACCATTGACATAGAAGAGAAATCCAGCAACGAAGAGATCAAGGATCTAGAATCAGTCCTATCAGATCACTCTGAGAAAGAGTTTACCGAGACAGATGCAGTAGCAGAGGTGACAAAAGAAGGAGAAACCAGGGGAAAGTCAGGGGAGGAATCCGACTCAGAAGAGGAAGAAGAGGAAGAAGGGGAAATTGAAATGACTACCCCAAGAAAGAAAAAAACCAAAGGAAGGAAATCGAAAAAAGAAGTGAGGGAACAAGCCACCTATAAGGACAAACTGTAGGGCTCCTAGTTAACCCTGGAAAGTTGCTGAAAAACACTAGAAACACCCGTCAACAAGGGAAACCCCAAAGAGGGAAGCCCCCACCCTCCAAGAGTAAGTAATGAAGGTCCTCTCCTGGAACTGTAGAGGTCTAGGCAGCAAAGTCAAGGAAGAAGCTATGAAATACTTAATATCTTTATATCAGCCATACATCTTACTGATCCAGGAGACCAAGATGGGGAAAGATGTATTTCTCTAGGTAAGTGTTAAATTCTGGAAGAAAGGAGGAAGTGTTGCAATCAGCTCAAGGGGAGATTTTGGAGGCATTGGAACCCTTTGGGATGAGCAGAAATTTGAAGCTGCTGATATCAAGTATAATTCAAACTGGATCCTCACCTTGCTGATGTAGAAAGACTCTAAAACTTTGGTAATAATTTTAACATATATGCTCCTAATTCATTTTCTAAAAAAAATATGTTGGAATCTCCTCTGGGACGAAAGAAGTAACTTGCAAGGCAATGTCATCATTACTGGGGATCTTAATATCACTCTAAGCCAAGATGAAAAAAGAGGTGGGACTCGGGTCAGAGATTCCATCAGAGAGCTAGTTGACGAGATCATTTTGGACTGGGATCTCTCAGATGTCATCCCTGCTAAAGGAAAATACACTTGAAATAACAAGAGGCTAGGCCCAGGGCCTATTGCAGCCAGATTAGATCAGTTCCTAGTCTAAGACACCTTCCTTCTGCTGGGTCTGAATACGACTTCTAAAATCTTGCCTTTTGGGGGCTCTGACCATAAACCAATTCTTCTTGAAATGAAGAACGACAAGAATCTTGGCCCAATTGCCTTTAGATACAGCCCTCTGTGGGCTGCCCACAAGGATTTCTTAGAGATCGTGGAAGACGCTTGGTCCCCCCAGTCACTGGCTCCCCCTTCTTTGTATGGGAAGAGAAGCTAAGAAGATTGAAGAAGGCTCTTAAGGCTTGGGAAAAACTGATTGACTCCCCAAATCAAAAGAAATGTCAAGCCGCGTCCACGCTGCGTCAGTGCTAGAAACACATCAATCTGTCGTGGAAACAAAACTTATTGAAAAGGAAGACATAAAACAAGAGTTGAAGCTGCAAACTGAGTTACACGTTTCCTGCAGGAAGCATGCTGAATGGTGGAGACAGAAAGCACGTTGCAAATGGCTCAAGTATGGAGATCGAAACTCTGGCAACTTCCATAAACAGGCCGAGGCTAGGAAAAACTTCAAACATGTGCATGAGACTCATGCCCATAATTATGTAATACAAGACTTTTAAGAGATAAAAGCTGAAGCCACCAGACACTTCAGTGATTTATTCTTTGCCCATCCTATCAACGAAGACAATGAGATATTGGAGCTCGTTCCTCACTCTGTCAAATGAAAGGATAATAATAGGTTGACCCAACAGATCACAATGGAGGAAATAAAGGAGGTCATCGATGACATGGAAGATGACAGAGCCCCTGGCCCTGATGGGTACAACGTTAATTTCATCAAAGCATGCTGGGATATCATTAAAAATGATATGTTCAAAATGATCAGTAAATCACAGAGAAGTGATAAAATCGGAGGCAGCACGAATTCAGCTTTTCTGGCTCTCATACCCAAAGAGAAGGATGCCAATTCCTTTGACAGATTCCGGCCCATATCATTATGCAACATTGGATATAAGATTATCACAAAAATTATGGCTAGAAGGTTAAAAACCATTCTTCCTTACCTCATCCCTGAGAATCAAGGAGGATTTATTAAAGGTAGGAAAATATGGGACAACATCATTTTAGTCCAAGAGGCAATCCATTCAATCCTGAAGAATGGTGAAAAAGGAATGGTGGTGAAAATAGACTTAGCAAATGCATTCGATAGAGTCAGCCACTCTTTTCTCTAGCAAATGCATTCGATAGAGTTAGCCACTCTTTTCTCTATCAAGTCATGCTGAGATTTGGATTCGATCCAAGATTCATTAGATGGGTCAAGGCCTGCATTAGTAAACCCTGGATCGCCCCACTTATCAACGGAAGAGCAGCTCCCTTCTTCCAAGCTTCGAGAGGTCTGAGGCAAGGATGCCCACTCTCTCCTCTGCTCTATGCAATCCAAGCCTCAGTGCTTAGCCTTCAGTTGGAGCAAGCTAGGCAGGATCAAGAGCTCTTAGGCATCCAGATGGCTATGGGAGTGAAAGATATCAACCACGCGTAGTTTGTCGATGATACAATCTTGCTCGGAGGCGCTAGTCAGATTATAGCAAGAAGATTCAAAAATGAATTGGACCGATATTGCCAAGCCTCGAGCAGTAAAATCAACCTCAGGAAGAGCCAGATCTATAGCTGGAATATAAATCCTAGGGAAATGTCAAGAATCTCTCGAGTCCTTGACATGGAAGGAGTGACTAATTGGAACTCTATTAAGTATCTTGGGGTTCCAATCTTCAAAGCTAAGCCTACCAGCTTTGCCTGGAACCCTCTTGTTGATAAAATCAAAAAGAAAATCCTAGACTGGGGAGCAACCTAGCTAAATCTGGCAGGGAAGTTGGTGCTGATAAAAGCTATTTTGAACAGCTATCTCCTTTATCAATGCTCCCTTCTGCTTGCTCCTCCCAAAATAATTGCTACGATTGAAATCCTGGCGAGATCCTTCCTCTGGCAAGGAGGGAAAAATGGGGGAGGGAAAAAATTTGCGTTGATCAGCTGGAAGAAAATCAAGTTGCCAAGGTTGGAGGGAGGATTGCATATTAGAGACCTAAAAATTCAAAATATGGCAATGGGAGCTAAGTTGCTTTGGAATATGGTCGATTCCAAACCATCCTGGGGCAACCAAGTAATTAAATTCAAATACTTTGCTGGCCCGAGGCTCTAATGTCTTGATAATGAACAAGAGAATAAACATGTCTCTCCCATCTACTTACTTTGCAGGAAAGCTCTGCCCAAGTTCAAAGAAGGGCTTCATTGGATCCCTGGCAACGGTAAGATGATAAATATCTGGTAGGATGTAATACTCGAGAAACCACCTCTTGTTCTTCCAGGACTCAATCAATGGCTTGATTCGCTTGGATTTAAAACTCTGTGGGACATTTAAACTTGGGAAAATGAAACTCCAAATAGTTGGGTTGGGTGCTCTCTACCCGATTTCCTTGATGATCTCCAGGATGATAAAAACCCGCTGTTGAACCATCTCTCTGGAATTGCACCGGTGGCCAAAACGAGAAGGGACCGTCGTGGTTGGGGGAGCCGATCTAGCAGCTACTCGACAGCTGAAGGTTACATGAATTTCAGTGTTGTTCCAAATGTTCCTTACAATCCCGCAATCTGGAAGCAAACATGGGGGTCTAGATCTGGATCATCAACTGCCTCGTATAATGATACAAGTGCTTACTTTCCCTCTACATTTGGATAAACTGGGTCATAGGCTTCATTCTAAGTAAAGGGTTCAAGGTCATTAGATGAATCGACTTACTCTGCATAATTAACAGAATATACAGAATAAGATGGTGCTGGATAAGCTACTACATAATATACTACTGAAACCACTGATGTTGGTTCTGGTTCAAGGTAAACAACAGTCTCTGGCTTTGTCCAAAACGTTTCCAAAGATCGATTTATTTACCTGGACGTTGCTTCATGGTAAAATTCTCACAGGAGATAACTTGGAGAAGCGTGGATTCGTGGGGCCGTTTCGTTGCCCACTATGCTCTGCTGCTAGCGAATCAATTCATCATTTATTCTTAGACTGCCCATATGCCATCTCTGTTTGGAATGAAATGTTGAATCTATGGGAGGTCGAGTTGCATATGTCGAATAATATCCAGCTTCGTTTTCTCAATTGGGAAAGAATGTTCAATGGTGAGCTGAGCCAAAAAAAGGTATTATAGACTATTGGATGAAAATATCCAAAGTCATTTGCTGGTGTATTTGGATTGAGTGCAATTGCAGAATTTTCAAGGATATAGCTCAGCCCACTTGGAAAACTGTTATCAAGGCAAATGCACTAATGGGTGAGATTGTTAGTGTTTTGAAGATTCACAGCAACAAAGCCAAGTTAATTGATGAAAATAATTGGATGGAAAGCTCAATCTCCCTGTTGAATCTAGTTTTGCTAAAAAACAATTGGAAAGCTGGGAAGTTAGATTGGATAAATCCCAGTTTGAGAATTGGTTGAAAGAAAGGAAGAACTTTAAACTATTTTTTGATGGAGCTTCCAAGGGAAATCCATGGAGAGCGGGAGGTGGTAGGATAGTCATTTTCTCATATGGGAAAATTGATATAGAGTTCTACTGGAATATAGGATTTGACTCAAACAATTTGGCCGAGGCATATGGGCTTTGGCAGGGTCTTAAGCAGCTGAAGGACAAAGGTGTGGACGAAGTGATGGTTTTCAGTGATTCCAGGTTAATAATCCAAGCAATGAATGGGGAAAATCATTGCAAGAGTGTAAGGTTAGTCAGATTGACAAAAAGAATCAAATCCATCTCTAAATCTTTTAGGTAGATAGAGTTTTTTCATATCCTCCGGGAGCTAAACTCTATGGCGGATCTAGCTGCTAATAAATCTATGGTTGTTGGTATAAACGAATTGTATGTGAATCAGCTGTTAAGCATTGATTTTTCCCCTTAGTCTTCGGTTACCAAGCATGGCGGTAGAAGAGGCCAGGTGGGATTAAATCAGATTTGTAATTTCATCGGCTTTTGTTAAGTTCTAATACATAACATACCCGTTTTTGTCCCAAAAAAAATAGTTTAACATCATATCTATGTTTTTTTATTAATATAAAATTAAATGATTTTATTAATTATATATATGTTCATCAATTTTATGGCAATAGATTTACAACTTTGAAAACAAGTGAAGTGATTGTAATAGATTTTACAATGAGGGAACAATGATTTGGTGAAATAAATTATTCTCTTACTATTATAGAATAATGCAATCTTCATTTATCTCACAATTTAAGAAGTTAAGAAATTTTGTCAATTTAATTTGATATGTCAATGTGGATAAAAATTAGGTTAATCCCCAATTGTTTAGTTTGTTAACCTCATCACTGCCGTAACATTTAGGTATTAAAAAAAATCCTCAAATATGAAGGGTAAAGTTTAGATTGAACCAAACCAAGACATTTAAAAAAAATCCAGTTAGAATTGTTCAAAGCCATTAGGTATATAAAGTAAGTTTTATTTTACTTTAAGAATCACTTTAATTAGAATGGAATTATGTTTGTGATTATTGTTTTGACCAAATTTTCTAAGAATATTTTGCGGTTTTAAGTAATCAAATATTTCAAATATTCCTTCCTTAAGTTCATAAACAAGAGCCCAACAAAAAGTTAAAACATGATCGAAGTTTTAATGATTTCTGGTAGTGAAACAATCTTCTTTATTTGAGGCCATGAATTTGATGATTCTCCAACAAAACGTTCAAACATGATTTAAGTTTTGCAAATTTTAAATTCCATGCATCATGTAATGATCACTTGATTTTGTTTAGCTCTAAAATTTGAGAAAATTTCAATAAAATTAGACTATTCCCTAAATTTGAATCCTTAGAATAAGAATAAAAACCATTTTCCAACATACCCAAATAATTTACAATGTTAAAACACCATAATAATTTACTATCAGTTTAATACCAATTAAAATGTGTGAATACATATTAATATATATATTTTTTTACATTCTGAAGATTGTAAGTGTGGCGTTTTTCTGTCGGTTGGAAAGCATGCCACCTATTCAAACCCTCCTCTGCATGCCACGTCAGTGAGCAAGTGGCAGTTGAAAGAAACCAAGCTTGACGTTGCTCTGCCATGAAAGAAAATTACAGATTTTTTGTCACCACTCTCCTACTGTTGCTAGGGATGGCACCACTGTCAAACCCAACGTTACCATCATACAGAATGATCGGTAAACCCGCTCTTTCCGGGAGATAGGGGGCTAGGTATCGGCCATGGCCAATGGCTATTTAGGGAACTAAGAAGGGTTGGGATAATACACCTCCATCCCACGCAATTTAAGGCCATTTGATACTTCAAAAATCATGACATGCGGCTTAAATGGATTACGGTTTGCTCTTCAAGTCCATTAATTTTTTAAGTTAAAATTTGTTTTATCTGTTATTTAATCTAAAAACTGAGAAATTATAATTATGATATTATACCCTCCTCTGCATGGCACGTCAATGAGCAAGTGGCAGTTGAAAGACACCAGGCTTGACGTTGCTCTACCATGGAAGAAAATTATAGACTGTGTCGTGATACTCTCAGAAAAGCTTAAAAGATAGCAACATTATCATTGCGTTTGTATTTAAATTTAAGTGAAATTTCAGGCCCCGAATTCTGTGGACGAATTGGAGAAATAGTTATATTTTTCTCAAGGTAAGAATTATCGTGAACGAGCCAGACAGCTTGTTCTCTTGGTTGTTGTAAAGAATGAATGAATGAATGTTTAGAGAGCCATTGTGGAATCTCATGGCATTCATGTTTAATGCCCATAAATCATATTTAAACGGGTAATTTATCGAAGTTTGGTCTGACAGTTCGAATTCAGATTTTCATGGCAAGGAATGAAGATAAATACTCGCAAGTACCTGCACCGGAGCTTGTGAAACTAAGAAAAAATGCCCTTTAAATTATTTCTTTGTATCCTTAATAAATAGTTTCGATGTCTAACCCTCAACAAGTACCAAAGGAAGTATTGCATAAGCTCTAGTTGCATAAACAGAGTCACAAGAAGTTGTATGAAATTGTAGCGGTGCATGGAGAGGCCATGGCAGTTCTAGCCTATTTAGAGGAATTCAAAACAGGGGCTAACCCTACATTCATATAATGTAAATGAATAAAATGATTAAAATACCAGATTTGCCATGAGGCGAGGTTGTACACCTGAACATGTCCCAACAACACTCAATCCCTTGCGGCAGAGGCGTGAATGCATCCTTTGCAAAAATGTTCAATAAACAGGACCAATGAGGCTCACCATTCTGCCCTCTCTTTCCCTCTTTGATCTTCACCACAGTATTCTCAATCTTTCCATACTTGAAGAAAAAATTAATTCCCAGTTCCTTCGCGGTTGTTGCCAGTTAAATTTTGCAGAGAATTTGTGTAGGCCCTAAAAAATCGAGACTACGTAACACACTTCGTCTTCGTTTGGGAAAGATGAGACCGACACGATTGTTTTCACATTAAAGACACTTCATTTTTTTGCATTAAATCACAACAACAATTTTAGCCACCTGTTGAGGTTAATTCCAGATCGGAGTATTGTCCTTGGCTCAAAACTGTGGGCAGTTGGGCTTAGCCTGAACTGTTTTAAGCCAAAACACAGGGAAGAAAAACAACATTTATCAAGCACATCGTCATGCCATGGTGTCATGTGTACATATATGCTGAAGCATGATATAATATGAAGGTAGATGCCTACTTACCTATAGATGGGTCTGATATAACAGGGCTTGCTTCTTTATTAAGGTCAATAGAAACTCCCCACCTGGGTTATTGCTCATGTGCCATCACGATCCTAGTTTAATATAACTACCAACATTGTTTCCTGCTAAACACGAAACCTGTCTTCAATCTATGCAGGCAACAATAAATTAAATCTGATCTCCTACAATTTGTAAGCTTGAAGAAATAATTTATGTGTGGTGTCAAGCCTGAAATTTGAAGATATACCGTAAGAACGTGGAGGCCATGCAAACATTGACCTGTTTGAATTTCCATGAGTGATGCCACATTGCATTTCACCACCGACTTGCACATATTCCATCACCTAAATATTTGAAACAACATGCCAACCATAAATTGTTTAATAATTATTTGACGTCGTCGGAGTGGGAAGGCATTCTCGAGATATATTCAGCCCAATCATAACTTAACAAATTGACATTATTTAAAAAAATCATATAAATAATTATTTTGAACTATATACAAACCACCCAAAACTATTGACTAAGGAAAAAACAATTTCTTTTTTTCCTAGGAAAAAAAGCATAATTTCGTTTCATCTTTCGAGAACAAAATTACATTTTGTAGATACACAACATTGTGTATTCAACATAAACCATATAGGTCCAAACAAACAAAGAGGGATGAGTGTTCAGTTCCTACCAAAACAGTGTTCCGCAATAAAAACTTGTAATGTTTACATGAAAATCTAGAAGCATTCCTGAGAAAAGCCTCCACTGTAATCATTAAAATGGTTCAAAATATTTTTTGCATATCAGAAATGATAAAACCAACAGTGCCAAAAGTTCATTTGTATGTCCAAAATAGCAAACTGAAAGTATAAAGCATCCACCGAGAAAAAACCAGAGTCCAAAAAGAGTCACAACTGTGCAACCCCTTCAATAAAGGGTCTATGATAATACTCATGTGCCGTACCATCCACCAGTTCTCGGATCTTCCATTGACCCAACATCAATAGTAGACTCTCCTTTGAGGCCTTGTCCGCCTCCCTGTTATTCTCCCTATAGACATGTCTGCATGAAAATGTATCATAAGAGTCTAAAACAACTGTAATAGAAGATAAAATGTTAGCAAGTCTCAGATTCCTACACATTTGAGTCCAAGCTTGATCCAGTTAACCACATACATTAAGAGTTCTACACCCTTTCTCTGCTGCAAAGATGAGGAGAAGTTTCAGGCTAAGAAGCTCAGCATAATTGTTGCTACCTTCCCCTAGCCCCATCATTAATACAAAATAGTGTTCATCCCGAAGGAAAATAACAGCTCCACCCCCACAACAATTCTCTTGTGCCACTCCATCAAAAAAACCCTAGGGAACCGTTTTATCAATTTCCACCTTCAAAACATCCCTCTGATTTTTTACTCTAATATGTTGTGGTAATGCAGAAAGAATACCTCCAGCTAGATTGGTAGTGGTTTCTGGAGTACAACCTTTTTCTGCAAAAATCAGGTTGTTCCGAGCTATCCATACTCCCTAAATAACAAGCAAGGGGAGTGTTGTCATTGTTTCCAGAGAGATAGATCTTCTCCAGTTTTCCCATGCATGCAAAATGGATAGCCCCTCCCAACTGCATAGGATGCCAAATATCTTGGAGCATTCCTTCCACACTTCTTTGATGTAAGGGCACAACAAAAAAGGGTGCAACAAAAATTCCCCTACATTTTTGCACAAAGAACACCAACCTGGTCCCTGGAAACTCCTTTTTTGCATATTATCCCAGCTAGGCGCCTTGTTTTCTAGAACACACCACATGAAGAGCTTGGCTTTAGGCGGACAATTGATCTTCCATAGGGTCTTCCACTACCAAACCTCATCCCTATTAGCACCTACAACACCGAGTTTAATATATCCCGCCTTCGGGGTATATTTCCCACTCTGATCCGCATCCCAAATGAGGACATCATCCCTGTCCCGTAGCTTTATTTGATCTTGGTTCAAAGCCCCAATATACAATTCCATATCCCTTGTTTCTCATTCAGGAAGCCCCAGATCCCTTGCAGATAACTTGGTTTAATCCCACCGATTCACCTGCAAAGGTGCCGCAAGTTGAGAAAGAAAATAGATTCCTCTTAATCTCAACTCCGCCACCGTATCAACTTGTAGTCTATGTTGTTGTATAGATCCGACCCACGGGTCCTCCCCGACTCAAATTTTTCTCCCATTCCCGACGTGCCAGGCAAGACTAGCTTCAATGACATCCAAGGATTATACAACTGCTTTCCAGAAAATCGAACCCCCGACATGTGATTTCACTGGGCTCCGAATCCATTCCTCCACCGAGCCAGGGCCAATATTTCTGAAACATGACCTGAGTCCATAAACTTTCAGTCTTCAAAAGTCTCCAACCCCCTTTAGCCGCTAGAGACTTAGTAAATAAAAATATATTTTTCAGGCCCCAACAACCTAGACCTTTCGGGATAGCTATCCTTTGCCAATGAACCCATGTAGTTACCTGCGCTTCCTGCTTACCACTCCAAAGGAAACAAACACATGTTCTGCGCACCTCTTCTAAGATGCCTTTTGGAATCCAAGCCAAGGACATTGAGTAAACTGGGATAGCCTCCAGAACAACTTTCACCAACACCAGCCTGCTTGCTCTAGATAACCATTTATGGCTCCACTGTTTCAACCATTTTTCCATCTTGTCCAACAACCATACCCAACCCTGTTTTCGATAATCATTTGGATTCAAATAGAATCCGAGGTATTTCAGTCCTCCCTCCAGACTTCTTATACCGAAAGGAAAGAAATTCAAGTATTCATGTCTCTCCGCTTCACTTAACAGGTGGGTGGACAAAGTAGATTTCCCAAAGTTTATTTCCATACTGGTGGCTTTTGAGAACAACTTCAGAATATTAGAGAGGGTATTTAGTTCTCTGGCTAAACCTGAACAGAATATGAGTACATCATCCACAAAAAAGTAAATGGGTCAGTTGCAAATCCTGTGAAATATGGATACCTCTAAAGGATCCTAGTATTTTAGCTTCCTTGATGGATCTGCTTAGTCCCTCTGCCACCAACAAGAAAAGTAAAGGAGATAGAGGGAAGCCCTGTCTCAACCCTCTCTCCGCATGAAAAAAAGGGGATGTAGCACCATTGATCAGAACCGTAAAAGACACAGTAGTAATGCAACTCATTACCCATCTAATGAAAGCAATACCAAACCCCAAATGAGTTAGAAGTAAACGAATATACATCCAACTTACCTTGTCATAGACTTTGGCAAGATCAATTTTCAAAATAGCACCCTTGATATTTTTAGTTTTCATACTATGTAGTCCTTCCTGGGATACCCCAATGGCCTCATGAATCTGTCTCCCCTCCAAAAGCCAAAATTTTCTTCAGTAATATGTTCCGACAAAATCCCCTTCATTCTTTTAGCAATCACCTTGGTGACCGTCTTGTAGATACAACTGTAGAGAGAAATGGGTCTGAAGTCATCCAACGAGACAGGATTATCCACCTTTGGAATCAACGCAATAAACATGGAATTGAAGCTAGCAGGGATCCTCCCAGTGATTCTAGTGTCCTCCACAACCTTAAGTAAATCTCCACCCAGAGTATTAAAGAGTTCCAAGAAAAATTCAATCATCCAACCATCAGGCCCAGGACTCTTGTCTTTCTGAAAGTTTTGCAGAGCAGCCTTTAGTTCACCTTCAGAGACTTCCTCCATCAGAGCTAAAATATCTTCATCTTCCACAAACCTAGGGAACACCTGAGCAATACTAATAAATTATGCAATAGATGCTTGGACAGGTGCTTTGTATAGCCTCTTGAAATGTTCCACCCCAATAGTGGCCATGCCTTCAAAAGTATCATGAGCAGTACCATGTTCATCTACTAGGCTCCAAACAATATTGGCTTCCTTACTCCCTCTGGCATATGCATGAAAGAATTTAGTGTTGTCATCCCCACATTCCAGCCATATTGCTCTGCTCTTTAATCTCCACGTCTCTTCCCTATCCAATAGCAGAGAGATCCTTCTCCCTTCCAAACGAAACAACACATCCTTTTCCATCTGATTCATCAGACCACCCCCTACCTTGTCATAGTTTTCAGAGAGCTCTTTTTCAATCTGCTTCAGTTCACTGTCCTCCCTCTTTCGTTTTCCCACTGCCCAATCTTTAAAGGCATCCTTCAAATTCTGAATATTCGCTGCAAACTGAAAAGCTACAGTGCTCTTGTTCCCAGTATCATAGGGAATCCATCTGTTGGATATCAGAGCCAAAAACGTCTCATCTTTAAGCCAAGTCTTATTGAATTTAAAAGGACTTGGAGGTTTAATAGAACCATTCTTGAATTCTAGAAAGATAGGGTAGTGATTAGAGAGTCTGCCTTTCCCCACCCATTGTTTGATAAAGTGATGTCTGTCCACAATAATTTTTGTCACTAGAAAACGATCCAGTCTCTTAGCCACTCTCCCTTCCCCACATCTATTATTTTTCCATGTGGGTTTGAGCGTAATAAGCTCAATATCCAACCAATTCTTTTCTACCAAGTTCCGAGTAAAGTATTCTGTCAACAAATCGACATGCGCATGAGGTCCCCATACCTCAACCTACCCTAAGGAGAAGTTCAAATCTCCTCCGATAATCACGAGTTAGCCCCTCAAAAGTGTGTTATTAAATAGGTTATTTGAGAACGTGATCCTATTAAGGTAAGGGCCATAGATGTTAACAACATTAAAGGTATCCACATGTTCCAGGGCTTTAAAGGTCATACCCAAAACCGATTCCATACCCCAAATATTTAAAACCTTAACATTCCTGGCATTCCATCTGATTTCCAAGCCTCTCGAACGTCCCCTCACGTCCAGAGTCTCAAAATGCTAGCCTCCAAACCAGCTTTCCAACCTAACTTTTATCACCTCTCCTGCCCCCAATGTTTCTTGAAGCAACAAAATATCAGGGCAATCTAAATCAACCACCCTCTTGGGTGCTGATCATTTCTGGGGACCAGCAAGACCCTGACAATTAAAGGACATAATATTCATCTCTTACCCTTTTTCTGGGCATGCACTGCTCTAAGCACCCTTTCAATAGAAAGTTGTTTTCCATCCAGTAAATCCTTTCTAGCTCTGGTATGAGCCTTGGCAAAGTGAGAAATTATGCCCCGTCCCCTTGGTGTCTCTACAGTGGCTTTCCCTAGCCCCCTGGATGACCCTTTTGTACATGAACAAAGGAAATATTCTGAATCAGTTGTTTCAGGGGATGAACTAGGGGAAGATACTTCGACCATGATCAGTTCCAGCACCAACTCAGGTGGGGGTTCCTCAATACATGCAGCAGAGATGGGTGAAGGGAGTTCTAAAGGTTGAGAGGACAGAGTCAAATTCTTAAGCCCATCCACCCAACGAAGACCTAAAACATTCAATTGATTTGTAAATAAATTAATGGATGGAGAAAGAGTAAAGGAAGAGATACCCGGAAGAGGAGCCCCGAACAAGAAAGGATCACCCACTTGTTTGACCACCTCTGCCACAGGTAGCACTGCTAGAGGATCCTCCTTCGCCTCACATCCCTCCACTGCCTCGATCGCCTATTAAGGAGGTGAAGACGCTAGAGACGATGGGTCAGTACACCCCCCCTCTTCCCTGGATAAGGAGCTCCCACTGATCTTATGACGCCCATTCAAAGTTCGAATCGACAAAGAGAAATCCGCCGCAGGATGACCATACGCATGACAACGTCTGCATCTAAACGGGACATTTTCATAGTCTAGAACTTGATGATAAGAATACGGTCCCCAGTCCATCTTCACAGCACCAGGAATCCCATTCCTAATGTTGATGTTAACCAGAATATTGTCCACCGTTTTCAGCTTCGTAACCTTCTAGGAGGCATCCGTTTCCAGATAGGTGCCTAACAAGTTCCCAATGTGAGAAAAATGTTCCTCAAACCAGAAGGGAAGCGGGAGCCTCGGGAGTCTGTCCCAAATCGACACCAGGTCCACTCTTTCCCTACTAGCATCAAAAAGAGGGTGCCATCGCTTCAATAGTACCGACGATTGATCAAAGGACCAGTTTTGATTCAACACCCAAAGTAAATGTTCCTCACTCTGAAAATTGAAAGCGAACCACCCCCAACTCCGCCTACCAACATTCCTCGGCCCATTTAACCACTATCCGAACAGAGACCATTTTTCCCACGAAGCGACCTACCAGTGTGAGTTTGGCCATCAGTTCAATCCTCTCCCAGCTAATGTTCTCTTGAGGCGTGTAGTTGATGACTAGATTCATCTTGATCTAGGTTTTCTTTTGTTTTCGAGGCACCTTGCCACCGGCTCTTCCATCCTCTTCTCTGCTGGAGCCTGTTGCTGCCAAACCTTTCACCAACGGACTAGCACAATCCCTGTGCTCCTGCACTCCAATAGCACGCGCCATGAACCCTAATTGTTCTACCCTTTCTGCTAAGCCCTCGTTGCACGTGCGTGAACCACCACCGCTCCTCCAGTGCCCATATGCGTTCAGACCCAACAAAATCCTGCCTTCCCCTTGTACAGTGCCCAGCTGCCCCCCAGAAACTAATGAATTCGGCCCCTTCTGTCCTATTACACCACCATCACTCGAGAAAAATGAAACTTTCGGCAGCTGAAACGGCCGTGGGGAAGACAGTAAAAATTTCGATGGGGAAAATCCATCACCGTCTGTCGGTAAAGGGTGAGCAGTAGAGAATCCCTCTGTCCAAGCCTACTGAATGGAAACCACCTCTTCTGACAAGCAGCAACCTCTTCTGACAAGCATCCACCTATCGAATGCCAGAAAATCCCCTCTTCCAGGTGTTCAAAACAGTAATCCACCAGGTCCTCCTCAACCATTGTTCATAGGAAGGTAGACC
Source organism: Pseudotsuga menziesii (assembly GCA_001517045.1). NCBI lineage: Eukaryota > Viridiplantae > Streptophyta > Pinopsida > Pinales > Pinaceae > Pseudotsuga > Pseudotsuga menziesii. The sequence goes on along the minus strand of LPNX010015064.1, from coordinate 269,687 downwards.
TGTAAAAAAAAACCATATAAGAAGTAATAATTAACAGATTTTACCTCCAGATTGATATAAGATGGGTTAAAACTTGTATCCTAAGCTAAAACCTCCTCCGCGGTCAACCCTCATCTGTCTTCTGTACGCCAGTTTGTGTAGTCCCCCATGCAAGCCCCTCTGTTGTTTGTCAGACCACCGTAGGCTGCAGGCCATTCCTGCAAGCAATCCAAACCTAACTGCTAAGCATCGCTGCGAACCTTAGCTCCTTGCTTCCCCAATCAAGTTTCTTTTTTTCGACCAAGAATTTTTTTATAAAAACTATGATCAAATTAATAGGGGGTGAACGATTAATATATATTCCCTGTCGATGACATACCAATCATATGGAAACTCAATTTCTTAAGGGCATCTTCAAGTTTTAATCCATAAAAATCTTATGGAATTAAAAAGGTTTAGTTATCCTTAACTTTCGTAGGTCAAGCATCTATACCTTTAAAATATGTGTAAGAGTGATTAATGTCATTGTGTAAGAACATGCTTAATTCTCAAGAATATTGCGAATGTATATCTATTTATTTCATGCCCTTCTCATTTATGTGTTCCAAATGGCTTACCCATGCTTTTGTAAAGTTATTTTTTTGTGAAATGCTTAATCAAATATTTATGTAAAATATGGTCTCCTCCTTATATATTTCATGCCCTTCTCATTTGTGTGTTCCAAATGGCTTACCCATGCTTTTGTAAATTTATTTTTTTGTGAAATGCTTGATCAAATATTTATGTAAAATATGGTCTCCTTCTTATATAAGTTAAGGTTTATGTGCAAATTTATATAATTCTTTTTAACATTTTTAGTTTTTGCTTACAAATGATGATATGCAAGAATATCCACTAAAATATTAAGTATAGATAACAAAAATGAAATGAATTTGTTAGTTAAAAAGGAAGTGTAGATAGTTTGGCACAGTTTGAGTATATGTATACACAACTTGGTGTATTGCATATTTTGGTATAGAGGAAAGAAGTGTTAAGAGTTTATGGATGTTAGTCCATGTTATATCTAGTCCATGTTATATCTAATGAGTTTGACTAACTTCCAAATAGTTAAGTTCTAATATGATGTTATAATTGTTTGTGTGGTATTTGTTATGTTAATTTTTTTTCAGCGATATTTTGATGTTGATAAATTGTTCTAATAATACTAGAATATGTTTTTTAATTCTTGACATCTCATTTGACATATGCTAGCACACAAATTGTTCTATTGTGGTTAGTTATTGTTCCGTGTTTACTATTTGTTTTTACAATTATTTGTGTTTTAGGTTTACAGTTTCATAGCAAGATGGTACATTTTATGGCCAACATTAGGGGGACATTCCTTATGTGCCTTGGATCACCTTGGAGAGAGGATTCACACATGCAGAATATGGCTATGCGTGCCCTAACAATGATGGTGCCTAGGCAGTCATGCAATAGATAGTTAGTTAGAATGGAATTGTTTATTATTTACCAGAATAACTAGTCAACTTTGAATATCAATGTGCTCCTCATCTTAAGCACTTATTTAACTCATTTGTTAGAAGCGGGTCAACTTTGATTATGATATGAATTTGTAATACCCTTGTTTTGACCCTATGTTATGTATGTGTAATCTTAGACATATGTGATTTATGTTGAAGTGTGACATTAAACATTGGCACTCTCTAAGCAAGTAACTTATTCCTACAATGTATTTTGGTTCTGTAGCGAATGCCTATTGCAAATATAATATGAAGACAATTAAAAGGTTACAAGCTAAGAAGAGTATCAAAAGAGGCTATGAGTCCATGAGAGGGGAAGAAAGGGGACTTAGGGGCTAATAGAAAATTAAGAATATTTCATTAATGCCCACCCGTTATCCTAATTTCTCCCACCTTTATCTATGCTCATTAATTATTCACTAACCTTGAGAATAATTGTCCAAGGGAAATATATATTGACTTCTTGTGAAGGCACATTATTTTTTCTAAGCGTATAGTAGATTACCTATAACTTTAGTCATGTAAGCTTCTTCTCCCATCCATTATTCTTTGGGTCTATTCTCCTTTGCGCTCACACTGCCATACCCTGTTACTATAGCCTACTTATGTAGAATTATTGCTATTAACATGGGAAAAACATGACTAGGGTTATGGAATGTTGAAAAGAAAGGAAGTCGTTTTTTAGAACTAAAATCCTTGGTTCCTTGCAATAAAGATTATATTGCCTACATTGCAACAATTAAGGGAAAGGGGATTGAAAACATAGAAACTGAAACTGGAACTAAGTGTAAGAGACGAAATGGGTTCCGACTCTCTGATGCATGGCTAGGGTTTCCCTAGCCGTCGTCCTGTCGCTGCTCTTGCCGGATCGTGCTGGGTGAGCTCACCGCCGTCTGTGGCCTTGCATAGTGGCTCCCAGACTGTTGGGTGTGCCTTGCTCCTGCCGGATCCATTGCTGGGTGCGTCTCGCCGGTCCCTTGCCCTCTACGCAGTAGCTTCCGGATCCGCTCTCGCCAATTATGGAGATAGAAGCCCAGCTTCTATCCTTTAAGGCTCTTGTTCATGCATCTGCTCCTCAGGCTGCCTCTTTACCCACCTCCAAGTTCGTGAAAAAGATTGATGAGATCCCATCTTTGGAACTCTCTCCTTCGGATCCTTGCTAGAAAGCAATCATTCTCTCAGAGAGAGCCCTCATCGACAAATTTCCAGGGCTGTGGCCAAGCCCTAAGGTGGTAGAGCTTTGGATGGTTGAACATTGGAATCCTATTGTGAAAGGACAGGTCTCTCTCTTCGCAGCTGGTAGGGGTTATTTTCTTTTTCTTTTTTTGAATAAAGAAGAGCATGATCTTGTTTTTCGATCGGGTCCGTTCTTCATGGGCTCGAGAGGGTTGTTCTTAGCCCCGTGGACTCTGGATTTTAAGCCAGAAGCAGAGATCACAGCCGCTCCAATCTGGGTAAGACTGCCTCATCTCCCACTTCATCTTTGGGGGAAAAGATCTCTTACAGATATTGGTAATAAGCTAGGGCACTATCTAGATAGTGCAGATCCAAAAGGGAGCCAGCTTACATGTGCTTCCATTTGCATGGAGGTAAATCTCGAAAAAGGGCTCTTGGAGGCCCTAAATCTTACACTAGGAGAATGGAGCCACATCCAAGAGCTGGATTATGAGCAGATCCCATTCAAATGCAACTTTTGCCATGTCTATGGTCACTTTGCCAAAAGCTGCCCCAAGCTTTCTGAACCTTAGAAATAAAATGCTCCCCAGGCAACTAAAGAAGCAGAGTTCCAGACGATCACTAATCGACGCCGTCCCCCTCGGTGAAAGGAGCCTCAACAGCAAAAGGATCCTCTTCAAGATCCTTCCACAACATTATCTCCTCCGCTGGAAAGCAAAAACAGATTTGAAGTTTTGAAGGAAGTAGAAGCATAAGAGTGTGAAGCAGCAGATGATTCGGTGCGGGGTGAGACCCCCCTAGGCTCTTTCGCCCCCCCGACAACAGCTATCGTTGCCCCATCCGCGAAAGAAGCTTCTCCAAGCCTTCCCTCAGGCTCCAAGAGAGATGCCCAGGCGTTAGATCAAGAGACCTCAGTTCAAGCGGGACTAGCTTCCTTAGTTCCTTCCGTTGGGTCAGAAGGAAGCTCCGACCCTAAAGACTTCTCAGCCCCCTCTTCCCCCCTCACAAGAGGGCGAAAGTCCAACAAAGAATGTAGGGAAAAGGAAGCATCCTCAAACATTTTTTTGGGATCTCAAAAGTGGTTAGACTCTTTTATTAAGGGGCACTCTTCCCCCCCTACTGATTAATGGTTTGCTTCTGCATTCTTCTCTGCTCACAATTTGTGAGAGTTTACTCTTGTAAGCAAATTTTGTCTTTCTCTCGAAAAAGCTCTAGAAGTAAGTGGGATTTATCTTCCAAGATAGTCATAACTCATAAGAAGGTTGACAGCACTGTTAGAGGTCATCAACCCTCTTCAAGTTTGTACGCTGCAGATTCTGGTTAGCCAGAAAGCGATTAATACAACTCTAACCGTCTTTGTCTAAAAAAAACAATTAAGGGAAAGGGAACCGCCCAAGGGATTGTGTGGAAAAAAAATATGTTCATTGTATTTTGAATATTGAGGGGGATGAGTGTGGTTGATTGAAATAAGATTTTTGTGCTTGAGAGCTTCGGAGTTATGCTAAGTGATAGAGATCAAGGCCAACCATTATGATTTCACCCTTATGGATTCATTGACCCAACTCAAGGGTGGCCTCTGTAATAAAGTTCCTATAATTGGGTGGAAAAATGTTTACTCACACCCAGTTGGTGGATATTTACAAAAAATATGAGTGTTTATTTTCCTTGTTATTCCTTTATGTTATTTGTTTTTATTTTGAGACATTTGATGGCAATGAGTAATTAGGAAACATCAATTTACTTACAATTCACTTATGAAATGCATTAATGGACTTCACATGTTGTGTGCATTAAACATATTATTATTGTTCGTGCCATTGTATTATTTCCCAAAAATAGTTGAAGTTATTGTGACATGAATTATATGTGTAGTTCATGGGCATTGCATTTTATTATATGTGATTTATTATTGATGCTCTTTTAATTGCATTAATTATGCATTATAGTGCATGAGTAGCGGAGTTGGTGGTTTTTGGAGTACCCCATCCCTTTGACATTAATGTGAGGGGGGTCAAATACATTACAAAGTGGTATTAGATAAAGGTTATAGCATTAGGAATGGGAAAAAAATGAAGGACCAATAATTTAGACCGGAAACTACGTTTAGAGGATTTCAATCTCGATGTTTTGATCCATACTATCGAATCATCTTTGGTATACAATGGTGGCTCAAAATTTAGTAAAAATGCCCAAATTGTTGATTGGAGGAGTTTGAATTACCAATCATGGTCGAATTAACTCGGAGAAACAAAAGAATGTAGGATTATGAGTTTGAATTAGAGGTTGAGGTCAAAACAAACTCAATTTTGTGTAAATTTATGAGGAAAGTCACCCATGATTCACAATTGTGTGTATATGGTCTTGGATGGTAATTGGTTATATGGAATACCTCAATGGGTAAAGGTAACTTCTCAAAGCCTAAGAGAAATCAAGAAAGGAAATTTCAAATCTAGTTCAATGAGTCTCAAAAGGAAAACCAATCTCAAAACCTGTGGATTCAAGAGTTTTTCGGGCCCAAACAAGACGACGATTAGTGGTAGGAACCACACTAGTATCTCTGGGACATTCAAGAAGGTCACTTGAAGAAGAAAGTGAACTAGGATCAAGGGTAGGCACATAAGGAGCAAAAGGGGTAGCAAATATTGAAAAATATGAATGTATATTCAAGGTAAGATGAGGTTCAACAGACTCAGGAGGAGGAGAGAGGAGGAGATACTTCATTGAATTGAACACCCCACCTAATGATGACACCTCAGGTAGATGGATCAAACAACTTGTATACTTTGGAATCCTTACAATAAGCAATTAAAATACATTTATGAGACTTGAATTCTAACTTTTTTTCCATTTTTCATCTAGGATATGAGCCAACATTCACAATCAAATACCTTAAAGTTATTAGTATTAGGTTTCCTTCCATTCCATTTTTCTTCGGGAGTAACTTTACAAACAACTTTAGTAGGGACTTGATTCAAGATATAGGTAGCACAACAAATAGCTTCAACCCCAAAAATGCTTATGTAATCCTTTAGAATAAAGCATACATCGAGCCGTTTTAACCAAAGTTCTATTATTTCTTTCAATGACCACGTTTTGTTGAGGTGTATAAGGAACAACCTTTTGATGTTGAATACCATGATTAGATAAATATGAATTAAATTATTTTTTAGTGAATTCCCCTCCATTATCAGTTCTCAAAGTCTTAATACGTTTACCATATTCTTTTTCAACCATGGATTTAAAATCTTGAAATATACCAAAGGTTTCACTTTTATGCTTCAAAAAATAAACCCAAGATTTATGACTAAAAAGTTATCAATAAAAGTAAGAAAGTAGATTGCATGAGACGAAGAAGGAGTTTCAAGAGGACCACAAATATCACTATGAATTAGTTGCAATGGTTATTTATAAACACACCAAGCTTTACATTTATCAAATATTTGCTTATGATGTTTACCAAGAACACAACCTTCACAAACACCTTTAGTGGAAGAAATTAAAGGTAAGTCAAGTACCATATTAGACATCATTTTTTTTAACAGAAGCCGTGAAAGTATTGTATTGAATAAAATGCTTAAGCTAGCCAAGCTTACAAAAATGGTAAAGTCTGATACCAGCCAAGAGTGCTGAAAAACACCAGGTTACAGAATCATTTGGGCTGATTTCTAGTTTTCTGAGTCTGCTACTATATCTACTGAAATTTCCAATGCCTTTAGTAGAATAAATGCGAACAAAAACGCCTAAAACTAGACAACACAAATACATGCAGGGTTAAAGGAGTTCATAGTGGCAACTCGAACGAGCTCTCAAATCATCTGCTCTGACCTGTTGTAGACTTAACAACCTTCACATGGGCCATTCCTTGGTGTTCGTGAGCCGACTGCCAAGAGCCATGCCTGCTAGCAGAAGATTTCATTGCAATCGCCATACTCCATATTAATGAGAGCAGGACTACCTCATAAGACTTCATGTTTGAGTGGGAGGAAGTAGAGCTAGGGATGACCCCCCATGACTTTCTCTTGTTGGCTAAGGACTTAATGAACATAATAAAGATTTAGCTATGCCCTTCACTTTGCTAATTCCCATTTCCAGTTTTGCACCTGAGTTTTCCATCCTGTCTACCTCAGAGTTATTCCCTCGGAGAATATGGAAATATGATACTTGGATTTGAGCTGTGACCTGACAGATGCGATCATGTATTCTATTTGTTTTGATAACATTTTTGCATGAACCATTGATCATTTGATGAATTACATGCTTGGAGTCGCCTAAACGATGATGTCCATGATGTTTAACTTCTTTGCTAAATTCACTCCGAAATAAAGCGCGAGCCATTCTGCCTCATTGTTGGTTTTATGCTCGAGACCCCAAGCAAAGGAAGCCACTGTGTTTCCTCCAGGATAAAAAATAATCTTGCCCACGCCTGCCAGCCCAGGGTTGCCTTTCGAGGATCCATAAAAAAAGAGGATGTTTTTATTTTGCTTTTCTCGCCAAAGAGAAAAGTCCTCAGAACTTTTCCTGAGTTCCCAAATATGGGAGGAAGGCTGCGATTTGGTCTGAAGGGAGATCCAAGCTAGAAGATCTTGACACTAGCAAAATTCTTCCGCATTGAGTTTCTCAGAATTGGGAAGGACCACTTGTTTAGAACTTAACTTTTCCCTGATCAGATTGGTTGCCTTGAAGACAATGTGTTATGGATCGGCTTTCTTATTGTCGAAGACGCGCCTGTTCCTATTAAATTGAGCACATAGATCTATGGACAAACACACAACTCACAAGATAGATCACACAATTTACTTAGTTATTGAAGAATGAAACAATGTAAAAATGGCTTGCAGCTGTGAATGCTTTTCATTAATCAAAGAGTAATTAGATGATAATTACAATGAAGTACAATGGCTTAAATAGGAAGAATTCGAATCAAGCCATATGGATGTGACTGTAACTAACTGAATGCTAACTCAAAGTCTCCCAATTAATGTCAGAGTCCAAATAGACAACTCCCTGATCACCAATGACTCCAACAAATAGTGACATCTAGTTAGCTTAGTGCAATTGAGTGTGGTAGGTAGGAAAAACGCTCCTCCCCATGCAACCATGCATCATCCATGCATTGGTAGTGCTAGATAACTGTTTACGAGGTAACTAACAAAGTATGAGTCCAAACATCAACTCCCTGATGTCCAACAACTCAATCAATCAGTTACAACTAGTTAAATCAGTGCAACTGAGTGTGGTAGGTAGGAGAAGTGCTCCTCCCCATGCAGCCATGCATTATCCATGCAATGCTTGCACTAGCTAACTGAATGATAAGTAACTAGGGCTATCTAAGGCTAAATAGTACTAGCACCAACTAACTGAAGTGGGTTGGTGCCGGGACCCCCAATTGCTCCTAAAATGTAGGGATTGGTCTAGGAGGTGCCCAAACTGATGCATGAACATGCAGTAAGTGGTAGTTAACCTCTAGCAGCGTTTCCCAACACTTCAATGACTGGTACATGTGATCCCATTAGGCTAGGTGGACCCAATTGTACTAGTGGACCCAATTTAATTAATTAGGGTTTCCTAAGTTAGGAAAATAACAATCTAATAGACAGTATGGTCAAGGGAGGATTAATAATCCTAACACCCCCCTGAATCCTAACTTGGACAATTGTGGGCCCTGGTAACAAGACCGTAGGTCACCCATTACATCAAGTAAAGTAATTGCTTAATACAAGGAGCTGGGGAAAAAACCACATGGGAAAAAGCGATTTAAGTTTGAAAAGCTTGGAAATATGTTGCTGCAACCTTCATCTCTGTGATGTAGCGAAGCAACATGAATGGTGTTATGTGCACAGCTATTCTGGGGCCTGGCATGTAGACTTCTCTTTCTTCTCCCAAAATGATGATGGAAGGAAGGAGGAATGTAACCTTTGTCTCTTGCTGGATGAAGAGGTGTATGATCAGCTCTATTCTTCTGAATGTAGTGAGACTGAGCCTTTGCCATGTAGCATCTTACAGGGAATCTATTGCATCTCTCTGAAGGAGGTAATATTTCATTACATAGCACAAGGGTCTTTCCCTTCTCAGTGTCAAGTGGGTTTGCAGTCATCTTCCTAGCTTCCAGTGTCGAAGTAGGGACCGGATTTGGATCTAAATCACCCTGAATCTCAATCTCATAAATTGATATAATTGGATCTGCAATACTAGTAGAAGCTACAAAAGAAGTAGATGAAATGATTTTACCTTCCCTTGCAAGTGGCTACTGAGAGTGCACTGGTTCTGAAGGAGGAATGAAGTGTGAGAACTCATACGCTTTGGAGGCATGATTTGCAACACCCTTTGCTATTATGTTCCTAGTAGAGATATCTGTGATCTCCACTGAGTCAGGACCAAATATCACTCGCTTTGGAGAGCTAGTATGAGTCATCTACTATACAAATAACAAGTTTGAAGCTAGGGAGGGAACATAGAGCACATCTTTGAATCTTCCATGTTCAAGCTTGATAGAACCCTTCCCTTTGGTTCAAATTTGACTGTTATTTCCCATCTGAATACTAGGACCATCAAAGGACTGTAAGGAAGAGAATGATTCTTTGGAAGCAACCATATGATCGGAAGCTCCAGAATCAATGAGAAAGACTTGTGCTGTTGAACAGCTAGCCTTCAGTGCATTGCCTTTCCTTTGATGTTCTTCATCTTCTTCTTCAGAGTCATCCTTCCTTGCGCTAGCAGGCGCAACAATGTTATGTTTCTTCACAAGAAGATCCATTTCATCAAGTTGTCTTCTCATACAGGAGCTTTCTGAATGAAAGCCCCCTCCATAGTAAGAACAAAGGACCTTGTCTTTGCCATTATTCTTGCTTCTCTTCGAACCTGAAGGCTCATTTGACTCCTCTTTCTTCATAAGAGACTTATCTCTTTGCTTCCCTTTATCATTCGCTCCCTCGGGTCCTCCTGCAACCAATGCTTAATCTCTGGGAGATCGAATGATCCCCATTTGGATCAACTAGTCATGCTCATAAGTGAGAGATGCAATGAAAGCATCAACAGTGGGAATCTTCCAATTTGGAGTAGTGATCCTCACCGATTGAAAAGTTGATACAAAGACTGAGTAGTCTGCACTGAGTTTTGAGAGAATGGCAAGGATGAGTTGATCATCCTCCTTCTCCACCTTGCATTGCTTCAATTGGTATATCTGGTTCTTGAAATTTGTGAAAAATTAATTCAATGTTTTGAAGTTGGATGGATTAAGAGAGATTAGTTCATTTTCTAGCTGATGGACCCTCATCTCATTTTGCTTATCAAATAAGGAAGCAAGCTTGTCCCAAATCTCCTTGGGAGTCTTCAATCCTTGGATATGGAAATGAAGATCTCGAGAGACTGAGAGGGACACATATCCATGAGCTTCACCAAGCATGTTCAAGTACTTTTCTTTGTCATGATTAAGAATTGACACTACCTCTGTTTCTTCTGTGAGTTTGAAGAACAAATTGGTGTGAAGGAAACTCTCCATGTCTTCTTTCCACTGGTGGTAGTTGAAGGGGGTGAGCTGCTCCATTTGAGGGAACATTTTAAATGCAGTAGAGACGACTGAGTTGGTGTAGCGAATGCTATGAGGGGAATGAGCTGCTTGTAGTGAATGCAGTGAGAGGAGCTGATAACCTGTAAATCACACAATCAAACATACAAAGTAAGGTCGACAGTCTACACTTTTGGAATTTCCTTCACACCCAACATAGTTGATCAGGAAAGCTTGATCAACAATTTCTTAACTTGGGATATTAAGTGGTAAATTCTTCGCTTCTAGTGCAGTACTGGAAGGAGAAATTTTGCTCAAAAATGATCCAGCTGGAGATCTAAGGAGGAGAGGTGCCTTGTCTGCCGAGGCTCTGATACCATATTAAATTGAGCACATAGATCTGTGGACAAACACAAAACTCACAAGATAGATCACACAATTTACTCAGTTATTGAAGAATGAAACAGTGCAAAAATGGCTTGCAGTTGTGAATGCTTTTCATTAATCAAAGAGTAATTAGATGATAATTACAATGAAGTATAATGGATTAAATAGGAAGAATTCGAATCAAGCCATATGGATCTGACTGTAACTAACTGAATGCTAACTCAAGGTCTCCCAATTAATGTCGAAGTCCAAATAGACAACTCCCTGATCACCAATAACTCCAACAAACAGTGACAGATAGTTAACTCAGTGCAACTGAGTGTGGTAGGTAGGAAAAGCGCTCCTCCCCATGCAGCCATGCATCATCCATGCATTGGTAGCGCAAGCTAACTGTTTGTGGGGTAACTGACAAAGTCTGAGTCCAAAGATCAACTCCGTGATGTCCAACAACTCAATCAATCAGTTACAACTAGTTAACTTAGTGCACCTGAGTGTGGTAGGTAGGAGAAGTGCTCCTCCCCATGTAGCCATGCATTAGCCATGCAATGCTTGCACTAGCTAACTGAATGATAAGTAACTGGGGCTATCTAAGGCTAACTAGTACTAGCACAAACTAATTGAAGTAGGTTGGTGTCAAGACCCCCAGTTGCTCCTAAAATGTAGGGATTGTTCTAGGAGGTGCCTAGACTGATGCATGAACATGCAGTAAGTGGCAGTAACCTATAGCAGTGTTTCCCAACACTTCAAAGACTTGTATATGTGATCCCATTAGGTCAAGTGGGCCCAATTGTATTAGTGGACCCAATTTAATTAATTAGGGTTTCCTAAGTGAGGCAAATAACATTCTAAAAGATAGTATGGTCAAGGGAGGATTAATAATCCTAATAGTTCCTAGCTAGCCATACTTTCCAACAAACATTTTTGAGAGATGCATTCCAAATTCTTCCTAGAGTCCATTTTCCCCCCAGCTTGCCTAGGTAATTGCTTCTCCAATTGGCTGCCATTTCGTGGAGTGAACCTAGTAGAGAGAAGTTCATGCCAATTGGTTCAAGGAAGAGGCTCCACACTTTCTTAGTGAGGGAACATTCTAAAAACAAATGATGAGACGTTTCTTCGTGCTCAAGGAAAAGAGAGCATCTCGATGGCCCATGAATACCTCGTTTCATGAGATTATCAGTTGTAAGCAACTTGTTCTTTACCAATAGCCAAAAAAATATGTTGATTTTAGGGATGCTGTTAGAGTTCCAGACATTCGACCACTTGCTATAGCAAGGCTCCTTCCCAGTGCTCTGCAAGTAATGATAACCACCTTTCACAGTGTAGATCCCAGATTTCTCCCACCATTTGGAGTCTTTTTCCCTGAGATTAAGAGGAGCAATTCCATGAAGAAAGGACTTGAACGCATCATAGGCCGAGAGTAGATTGGATGGAGGAGAAAGAACCTTCTAGCCTTTCCAATCGCCCCTAGACCCCCATATGGCATAGCCTCTTAGTTTGAAGAAGCCATGGTCTTCCAACCACAGTCAGAATGGTAGAAACATGTCCTGCAAAGCAAGAGGAGACCGTCCCAGGATTGAATCTTCCCATATATTGATTTTTCCTCCATTCCCAGGGATCCAATATAGATTATCTTTAATTAGCCCAACAAATTTTTTACAGAGGTTCCATATTGTGGTACCTTTACCTGTCGAGGGGACATCAAAACTTTTGGAATTTTTCTTTTTGATGTATTTTCTCCTTATGGCCTCTGCCCACCATTCCTTTATACCCGAGATCATCCTCCATACCAATTTGGATCCAAGAGTAGCATTCATTTCCCCTAGATTCCTGATTCTGAGTCCACCTTTACGCTTCTCTTCTGTAACACTATCCCATTTAACCAAGTTGAATTTTCTTCCTTGGGTTTTGCCTCCTTGCCATAAGAAATTCCTTATTTCTATGTTGAGAGAGTTGATAATTGCTTTAGGAGATAGGAAAGTAGCACATGAAAAAATGGGGAAAGAGGATAGAATTGATTTGATCAGAACCACCTTGCCTGCCAGATTGAGCCAAGAATTACTCCAATCCTCGATTTTCTTTTTTAATTTTTGGATTAGGGGTCCCCAGACAGAGCTGGAGCTCTTCTTGTTGATGATGGGCACTCCCAAGTAAATGAAATATGTCCATTGAAGATTCATCTAAATTCACAAAATTCTAGCTAACTCTCGTAGGGAATCAAGGTTGTTGTTCCAGCCGTAGAGCCATGATTTATTGACATTAATTTTACTTCCTGAATCTTTTAAGAAGAGATCCAGGGAAGATTTGAAACGCCTTGCAATTTGAGTAGAAACAATGCCCAAAAGAATAGTATCATTAGCAAACTGGGCATGATTGATGTGCACTCCCCTGACAATACTAATACCTGAAAGTAGCCCTTCCATTCTGAGTCTGTTGAGTCTTCTGCTAAGAGAATCTGCTACCAGAATATAAAGAAAGGGAGACATCTAGCAACCTTGTCTTATACCTCGATGGGCTTGAAATAAAGGGGTAGAGCGATCATTGACAAGGGGTTCTATCTAGGGCTCATTGATACAAGCCTTGACGCATCTTATGAAATCTTCAGGGAATCGATAGTTTTTCATGTCTTGAAAAATGTAGGCATGTCTTATTTTATCAAAGGCGTTAGCAAGATCTAATTTAATTTCCATACCTACCTCTCTGTGAGTTTGGTTGAGTGTATTGCTTCTTGAACCATCAAGATGTTGTCATAAATTTGTCTGCCCGCTATAAAGCCACCTTGGTTTTTAGAAATGAGAAGTGGAATTACATTCTTAATCCTGTTCGCTATGACTTTGGAGAGAATTTTGTAAGAGGAATTACACAAAGAAATTGACCTATACCTGTTTATGGAGGAAGGATTCCTTTCTTTTGGGATCAGGGCTAGAAAGGTGGAGTTGGATGCTCCTCCAATCTTATCTGCTGCTTGGGACCAGTTTATCATTTTGACAAGATGTTTTTTAATAATGTGCCAACAGCTCTTGTAGAAACTAATAGAGAACCCATCCGAGCCTAGGGCCTTGTCTGGATGAAGTGACCATACTGCTTTGCGAACTTCTTCAAATGAAATATGCTTGGTAAGACTCTACTAAATTATCCTACAGCAAATGGGGGATTTCATTACTTAGAGAAAGAAGGACCTCCTCTAGAACATGTTCTTCGCTTGTGTAAAGGTCTTCAAAGTGCTCCTTTATCTTTGTCTTTATTTGCTCTAGATCCCTGATTTTTTCCCCGTTGTCTTTTGTTATTTCCTTAATGGTGCTCCTCCCATCTCTCTCTTTGCACTGGTAATGAAAAAATTTCGTGTTCCGATCTCTAGCCTTCAACTATAGACATCTTGATTTTAGACGAAGTTCTGAATCTTCCTTTCTTTGAAGAGCTAAGATTTCCCCTTCTATTTCTTTTTCTTTCATAAGCATTTCTTTGGTGACCTCTTTTTGCTCTATCTCCTCTTAGATTTCTTCTAAAGCCTTGAGAAGAGTTATTTTCTCCTGTCCAAAATGACAACGTCCCTTCTGCCACGCTTTTAACTCCTTTTTGACATTTTCTAGTTTTTGCTCCCATATGTTACCAGGGGAATCACAAAAAAAATTCTCCCAAGCTCTAGAGATGACTTCGAAGAAGCCAGAATCGGAAATCCAAAGAGGGGAAAATTTGAAAGGTTGAGGTCCTAGATTGCCTAATGGCTCTAAAGAGAACAAAATAGGTCTGTAATCTGAAACTGATGAAACTATGAGCCTAGAAACTGGTATAAAGGGTGTGTCTATAATAGAAGAACTTGCCAAGATTCTATCCAACCTAGCCGCAATATGACCTAGACCAAAGCGCTTGTTGTTCCATGTGTAATTTCCTTTACTTTGTTTTATGTCAACCAACCTCGATGCTGCTATAACATCTTTGATCCTTTCCTCGAAGGCATCTCTCACTTTGGAACCTCCTTTTTTTTCATCCGGGGAGATGGTAACGTTGAAGTCACCAGCTAAAATGCACGAGAGGTTCATCTTCCCATGCCTTTTCAATTCTAGTTGCTTCCAGAATTCTTCCTTGGCCCCATGCACCGTTGGACCATAAATATTTCCTATCCAAAATTTTCTCGTTGTTATCTAGACGTTCTAACTCAACAAACAACCAATGCCTATTTTCTGAAGCCAAGATAAATCTATAGAGACTCTTGTCTCACCAGGTTAGAATACCTCTGGAAGCTCATTGCGAAGTGACTGCTTTCCCTTCTCCATTCTTCCATAGCTTGCTAGGAATGGCCAGACCGTCTTTCTCTTTCATTTTAGTCTCCTGGATAGTGAGGATTGTAATTCTTTAAAAGAACTTGAATCTTTTGATTTCTTCTACCTTTTGGTTTCCTCTGAGGCCTCTGCAATTCCAGGAGACTAGCTTCATTATTTCCTGGTAGAAGAGGGTGCTGATTTTTCCTTTCTCCCTTCTGCCTGTTCTTCGGTTTGCTTATCTGAAGTATAAGCCTTCGTTAAGTGGTCTAGGTTCGTTTGCTTTCCTGCCGCCTTTTCCCTAACCACTTCTTGCTCCCTATGAAACTTGTTCAGTTTTCTTCCTTTTTTAATAAGCAACTCATTATCTTCCTCTTTGCTTTATGAAGTATCCTCCATCTATGCCTTGGCTATGGATCTTGTGACTACGCCTCCTAAGTTTTGAGATGACTTTGGCATTACTTCAACAAGGGGGTATGTTGGGAGTTGCGATTCGTGGACATGATCGATCTCTTCCAGGACAGGAACACTTTCTTTATTATTATGAAGGTTGTTTTCGTTGTCTGCTATGATCACTTCTAGTAGTTCTTGATCTTTAGAAACCAGTACATGGAATCGGTTTTTTGGGACTTTCTTCCTTTTACCTGTGAGTTTGCTTAACTTGTGCTTGCTTTGTTCCCCTTTTTCCTGCTGACTTTGTTCCATTCCTCTCTTGGGATTTCTCCTTCCTCTAATTGGGTTTTCTTTTGGCAGAACTTTGCAAAATGACCGTATTTGTGGCATACCTTGCACTTGAATGGAATTTGCTCATAGTCTACTGTTTGTAGGTGGCTCCGGCCTTCCATATTGAGATTTATTGCCTCTGACAGACCTTTTTCCATATCTAATTCTACACAGATTCTGGCACAAGAGAACATTGGGGGTTTTGGATTAGATTTGTCTATATATTTCCCTAGGGAATTACCAATTGATTTCAGGTTTTTGTCATTCTAGCAGTGCATCGGGAGGTGCAGCAGCTTGAACCAATTTGTTGAGGTAAGTAGCTTTTGTTCAACAAGAATAGTAAGAGCATTATCATTCTTCTTGTAATATTTACCATATTTATTTTACTTTTCATTTAGGTTTTAATTTCAACAAGAAATGACTCTATTCTATCCAAATATTTAGGGTCTAACTCATGGATTTTCTTTTCAAGATAACAAGCAGAAACATTATCACTTCTATCAAATAAAAAAGTAGGGTTATCTATACCTTAATGGGGCTATCCTCGTCCTCAATATGTACTTCTAAACTATATGAAACTATTTGTCTAATGAGTCCTCTTTCTTAATGATCACATCGATCTTCCCATATTACCAAGTCTTTTGCATTGGTTGGTTTTGTCTGATCACCTTTAAGTAATCTCCATAAGTTATTACTCCTAAGAACACCAATCATCTTTCTCTTCTAAGAGATTCATAATTAAATCCAACTAATGCAGGAATAAAAACAACTTCTGAAGTCATAGTGTGACAAAATATTGAACCCCTAAATCCAAAAAGTTGACTTGTCGCAAAAAGAAGGAAAAGTGATAAAAACTAGAAATTTCTTACCAAAACTGAACCCTAACATCAACTAACAGACATATCTATAACTCTACAACAAAAAGATAGATCACAAAATCAAGATCAACAAAATTAGGGTTGAAATAGATGCATTAAAACTTTTTTGTATAGAAGAGGCACGAATGACCCACACTTTTGTTGAAGGAAAGGCACAAATTTACACTTAGGTGGACTAGAAGGTGTGAATCTTCCCCAAACTACTCGAAAGCTATAAAAAATTCAGAAAATTGTGAAATAGTTGTTGTCCCGTATGAATACCTACAACAAAACACAACCATAGTATAAAATAAACTAGATCCATTGCAAAACAAATGGATCCTTGATAGCAAGTTAGTTTACAATCGATTTTAACCTTGATCTACAAGAAAAACTTGAAATTTTCTTAAAAATAAATTGTGAGGGTTAAGGTTTAAAAAAACTCAAACATATACCAAATGCCAATATGTAAGAAAATACCACAAGGGTTTGATAGATTGGATGATAAATATACAAAATATGGATGATTCAACAACAACAACAAATTGAAGAATTCATTGCTTGTAAAAAAAATCCAAAAAATTACTAAATAAGGTAGAGCATGGTAACTAGCTCTAATACCATGTTAGAATATTGAGAATATGCAGAAACATACAACAATACATTTGCTAAGATTCAAATCAAGAATATACTAGAATAGCCTTCTATCTACACAAGCAACAAATAATCTTGTAAGAAAAAGAGACAAGAGACAAGAATGATACACTAGATATACGTGGTAAAACCCCAAAGAGGGAAGCATCCACGTAAATGTATTGTCTTCTTATTCTTCATAAATCTCCAATCTTACAAGTGAGCTCCTCTCCACATATGCTCCACAGCTTTACATTGTCATAAGTATATAATTCTCAGCATATGCCCAAAGGCTCTCCTTCACCTCTATTATATACCAAGAGGTATGGAAGAATTACATCCCAAAATACATGTGGGATAAATGATTTTCCACCTCTTTATATAATGAATGCTAATAGGAGAATATTTATCCATGATGCATGTGGGATAATTCATTTTACATAAGAATATAATTATTTATGCCTTCCCATTCTAAATAAGACATCTTATGATATCATAATATACATCATTACACATGTAATATTAAAACTACACATTCCAACAATTTCAGAGAGAAATTACGAACAGGTTATCAAAACGAGGCTATGGAGGGTGGACATTATGGTGCCTTCCCATTTGTGTAGGTTATAAAGATGTACAATTGAAAGGAGGGGTCCTCAAAACCCATGGTGACCACAATTGTCTATTAGAATTTAGATCAATGGCGAGGAAGAGACCCGAGGTAAAGATGTCGAGTACTTAAACCTTAAAGTTGACAGTGGAGGAGATACATGGAATCAATCTAATTGTGTGGATTTAAACTAGCACGTTGAAAGAAAATGACCTTTTGGATCTGCAAAGATCTAGATTGTTGATGGAATTTGAGATAAACGACGGGGACATGAAGTTGCACGGGGTTTAACTTAAAGGAGCTGACCCACCATCCAATTGGAAATTACCACATGTAGGGGGGTAGAGGTATAATAATGTTTGAGATGACAAAGGAAAAGAGAGGAAAAAAGGAAAGGAAAAAGAAAAATAAAGAAAAGAAGAGGGGGAAAGAAAAAAATAACAATAAAGAAAAGAAGAGGGGGAAAGGAAAGAAAAGAAAAGGATGTCATATCAAGAACAAGTACGGACATGTAGATTCCAAGTGGACAACGCCTCACCTTCCAAATAAGCATGTGACACATAAATGCCACACCAGCAGAAAAAAAATATTTATAGCAAAAAATATATAGATCCAAAATCATATTTTGGTCATAACTTTATCAACAAATCCATTGATGATAAAATTTGGACAGTAAGGAATATGAGCAAGCATGATAAAACCTAAAAGAGTGTTTGGATAGATTCATAAGCATTTGGAGCAAAACTGGAAAAAGAGGGCCAAATACATTATTGGATGACACTTATTGGGTTTAGAAACTATATATGAAAGGGAAATGACTTGAGATAGTAAGTGTGGAAAAAAATTCCTAGTCAAAATTTCATATTTTCAGTACTCCAAACAACTCTGTCCTAGTGAAAATTTTCCATTTTCCGTCAGTTGGGAAAAGTTTTTGCACCCAATTCACACAAGAACAATTAAGTGCACAAGAGTGATAAGTTGAGGTTTTCATATAGATGTAGAAGACGGTTAATATCAGATCACTGAGTTAAAAGTCATTGAATGTTCAAAATCAAAATTACTATTAACACCTATATATATATATATATATATATATATATCCAATTCTTGTTGTTTTTATTCTATAGTTGGTATAAGACGGTCTTTGACCTTGATTGCACCAACAAAAGTGCAAAAATTAGGCAAAAGTAGTGAACTTCTAGGAGTTGTAATGTTTAACTCCAAACCTAGATTTGGACAAGGGTACAACTGTTGGAAAGTTATTCCAAAGGGAAATAAATACAAAGAATCATATTCTTATTAAGCACTTTTGGTTTTCTAGGAAATGAGAATAAAAAGAGCATTCATACTTGATTTGACAAATAAATTGTGAATGTGGATAGTCTCTAAAATGCATTAAAAAAGAGTCTGTAGATTTTGGGGATGCAATGTATCTAATAGTTGTAATGCATGGACACTTGAGCAAATACAATATATCAAAAGCAATTAGAGCCCAAAATCAAGACTAATCTCTTTGAAGAAGAAACACGAAGGATGGACAAGCTAACTTCAAGCACGAGGAATAGGTGCTAGGATTGGATATCAATAAGAGAAATGGTGAGACAAAATCCAATTGGCATGTGAACTGAGAGGAACCCCAAGGCTTGGTAAAATTTGTGAGAAGTTTAAGGAAACAAGTTTGGAGTTTTTTAAGAAAACATTGCCAATGCCAATATGGAAATGGAAGTTAGTAAATATTGATTTTATCACTGGATTATAAAAAACAATGAGGTAAGATGACTCCATCATGGTGGTGGTGGATAAAATGACAAAGGATACCTATTTTATTCTAATTAATTCCATACATAAGGGAGAAAACACAACATAAATCTACATGAAGGAAGTTGTTAGATTCCATGGAATATCCAAGACCATTGTTTCTAATAGAGATCCTAAGTTCACTTCGAACATTTGGAAGGCAATATTCAAGAGTTTTTGCTCAAATTTGAATTTTAGCACATCATACCATCTAGAGACTGGATTGCAAATAATTTTTTTTAATAAAACAATTGAAGGCATGCCATGGATGTGTGTTATGGATTGAGCATTCAAGTGGGAATATTATTTGTACTTGATAGAGTTTGCATATAAAAGTAGACATCATGCATCTTTGAAGATGAGTACATTTGAAGCTTTCTATGGAAGAAAAATGCAATACCCCAGTAAGTTGGAATAACCTAATTGGCTGAGTTACAATTGGGCCAAAATTACCCAAGGAAATATAACAAATTGCGATAGTAAAAAACAATTTAAATGCAACACATGATAAGTAGAAAAGTTATGCAAATACGAGTAGAGATTATAAAAAAATTAAAGTTGGAGAGCATGTATTTCTAAGAGTGGGATCAAAGAAAATCTCACTAAATCTTTTAAATTAGCCAAGGTTGTAGTAAAAAACCATGGACCTTTTGAAATCCCTGATAGAATTTAATTAGTGGCATATAGACTTTGTTGCTTACTGATATAAAAGCTTGCCATTTGTTTCATGTAATCTTGTAAAAAAAGTATGTGCATTAATTGGGATTTGATCCAACTGGATCTCCAAGAAGAGTTTCACACAACCAATTTGCATCATTGACAAGAAAGTTACATTGTTATAGAATAAGATCCATCAGTTAGGTAAAGGTCTAGTTGGCCACAATTACAATCTAATTGAGGTGACAATGGAAATTGAGGATATCGTGTAGAAACCATACATGTTTTTGTTTTTGTTTTGATATTGCACCAAGGCTAGTGTTGAATAGGACAAAAATGAAATATCCATATTGTGGTGTTCTTTACATTGAAACTATGAACCATTCACAAAATAAACAAAGACAAGTGATGTGAAATACCATAATTTATAATGCATATTTACTTAATAAAAAGAAATAGATAACAAAGATGACACACAATAACTCTTATATTATGAAAATCAATTCAAGAAATAGTGTCCACTCGCCTTTTAAGTTTGGGTGATCTTTCACTAAAGCAAAGCTCCTATACAAGAATTCTTGGCAAAACAATCCATAGCCTCCAAACTCCTTAAATAGGATTTCAATAGCCAAAACCCTAATTCCTTCATGTGCATGTGTTTCGAGTTTAAAGCTTCCATTGTGTTTTCCTTTCATGTTTAAATGAGTTTACAATAGTTCAGAATTCATATTCAGATGCTCCACGTTATTATTTTTAAGCATTCTTAAAATCCTTTCATCTAAAGTTAATGGTGGATTCATCCTTGTTAGATTCCCACATTAATGGTCCGTTTCTAATATTCCTCCAAATCACCAAAAAAAAAAGAATTTTAATCGTAATGAGATTGCTACCTTACCTCTGTTAAGTTTCCTATGCAATAGCACTGTAAATGTTATTTCCCTTTTTGATTCCATGCCCAACGTGCACTTGTTTCAACCATCAACAACATTAATTTTTATTTCTTGTTTATATATCTGGCGTTGTGAGAAAAATATTGAGAGATCCCTCTCCGGAGAGAAAGAAGCCAACTTTCTTTCCTAAATCTTGGTTTTGTGGTTACCTTAGGGTTTATCCTTTCACATCTGGGGTACATTTTGAGTTCTAACACCAACATTTCTAATGGATAATTGTGTCCAATGAGGTATATGAAGTACACTAATCAAATTTGACCGTGTCAAATATTAATCACCTTAACGAACTAGGTTACATATTCCAAGGTCATTAGGCTTGAACTGTTGATGTATATGTAACTTCAGAATGTATTCTTCTATGTATCTTATGTATTGTAACCTGATGTTTATTCCGGGATGTTTCTATTATGTATTTGAGTCATGTTGTCATGCCCCGATGTTCCGATCGAGAGGATTAATAATGTAAACAAGTCTTGTCAAGTCATTAGGTAAGTCCCCACAGTTTCGGGGCACTTGAGTTATTATACACTAATTAAGGTGTAGGCTCGAGTAAGTAATTGTAAGTTGAGCCTACGTGATTAAGTGCACTTCAAGTGAACAGAAGAATATAAATAGAGAGTGGGACTCTCTATTTATCATACACATCATTCACTCACTCAAGTGTGGCGCACTAGTGAAGAAGGAAATACTGGGACTAGACAGAAGAAGAAGACTACTGTTGTTGGGAGTGCATCTTACTGTTTTGGGGTCTTACATCTTGTGGTGATTCTATCTTTGAGGAAGTTGTGGGGTTTTCTCCATTTATGGTTTCCCCGATCAAAACTCTTTGTGTCTCTTGTCTCTTGTGGTGTGCTTATGTTATTGCTGTGCTTGTTATTCTCTCAGTGAAAAGATCCTAACATAATGCTAGCTTAAATGTTGAAAAACTAACATGGTATCAGAGCTAACCTGAAAAGAAGACACTGTGCAGCTGCAGAAACTAGGGCTTCCTAGTTTGTGGATCTTCCTCCACATATTTTCAGCAAAAGTAAGGTAGAATTACTCTCCTCCCTAGGGCGCATCTTTCGGTCGAAGCGAAATTTGATTCTGAGCATTTTCAGTCTTCGATGCGGAAATTAGGGCTTTCTACAGAAGAGGAATTTTTGAGTGAGACCAGCATAGGATTGTTCTCCTCATCAAAACCGAAGTTTAGAGACCTGGATTAGGAAATTTGGTTGGGTGAAACTCTAGGAAAGTCAAACCCTAGTTTGACCCTGAGCTAGAAAAACCCTAAATGCTAAAACTGCTAAGTTTTGGTACAGTCGATATATCTCGATATTGACGATGTCTCAGAAGTTGAAAATTGCAGGGTCCGAAGATAAAATCCTGATGAATCCTGTATCCAAAAATTAGCCTCAGATTCGCTGTATTCCAGGATATATGATCTCTCCAAGTTAAGGTTCCAACCTCTTCCAAAATTCATCCCTAAACAGGACATATGGGGAGATCTGCAATATCTTGGGCTATAGAGGTCCAAATGAAATTCCTGAAGATTTTCTAGAAAGGGCACGGACTGCAATTTTAGTGGTTCGAATACCAGACTCAGAAGATCAACCAGTGACACGTGGCATTCCGTACAACTTCGCTGTTTTGAACAGTCCTGTAACAGGTCACCTTGCAAAAAGTCTCATATGTCCCAAATGGTGAAACCAATTCTGATAAAACCTACGGTGTTGGATCAGGAACGTGCGAGGTTACCTCAGTATGAAATTTCAGACACAGAGGATCATAAATTTCAGAGATATTATAGAAACAGTAATAGGCATTTCTGCAGAAGAAATTGGAAAATTAGGGCTTCCTGTTCCGGGAGCTTCCCTCCACTGTTTTTAGAAAAGGAGTACATTGGAAAACTCCATTTGAAGAGATCTATCTGTCTATCCAATTAGATATGAAAGATTCCAAGTTTTGAAAATTAGGGTTTCTGTGACAAACCCTAGATCAGCCAGCTCCGAAACCAGGACGGACACCTCAAATCGGTAAGATCTAATCCTTTGCTATTTTCATTTGAGGTTCTAATTTCAAAGTGATCTATCACATCAGCTTGATGATAAGCTTGGTGAAGTTGACAACTTCCAAGCCTAGAAGTATATGATCTCTCTGAAGAAAATAGATTGGACACCTACATGAGTATAGAGGTTCCAGTTTCAGAGGGAGACGAGGTTAGAAGCCTTTCACAAGAAGAACTTGGTCAAGGCCAAAGAAGACATCATGCTCATGCTGCAGAGGATGATGAACCATCCAGAAAGAGATCCAGATATGAAAGTGAAGATTCTTCAAGCGAGGATGATTATGTTCAGATATCATCTCTTACAAGTAACATTACTCATGGAAGTGATGATTGACTTATAGACAGTGGGGCTTCCAAACATATGACGGGATTCAAGGAATCCTTTGTAAGACTGTCAAAACATGAATCACCTCACAAGGTGAAACTAGGAGATGACTACCAATATCCAATAAAAGGTAGTGGGGAATCTTCATACAAGCTAGACTCTGGTAAGTCTCCAACAATGAAAGAAGTATTGTTTGTTTCAGGACTCAAGAAGAACCTTCTCTCCATTTTAGCATTGATGCAGAAGGAATGCGGGTTGCATTCATAGATGGTCAAGCCATCATGTGGCCAAAAGGAAAGACTATCGATGATGCAGTAGTGATTGGAGAACAAGGAGGAGGCTTGTACAAATTGAAGGACCATCCAGAACAAGCCTTGATCCATGACACAGTAGAGCCAAATGAGCTTTGGCATAGAAGGCTTGCACATGTGCATTACATAGCACTACCTATTGCAAGCAAAGCTGTTGAAGGTCTTCCAGAATTTCAAGCTATTTGAAGGGAAGAACAAAAATCAGAATATGACCTAAAGAAACCAGTTGAAGAATGTGAAGATCTAGAATGCAGAGACCATGCAGTCATAAGAGTCTCTCAAATCAAGAACAACTTGAAGCAGAAGTGAAGAATGCAGAAGTGGTGATAGCCACCTTGAATGGCCTCCCAGGATCGTGGAATTCATTCATTCAAGGAATGAGTTC
>LPNX010015064.1:150167-242158 GCA_001517045.1 Pseudotsuga menziesii | reverse complement strand
TTGTCTCTTGTGGTGTGCTTATGTTATTGCTGTGCTTGTTATTCTCTCAGTGAAAAGATCCTAACATAATGCTAGCTTAAATGTTGAAAAACTAACATGAACCTTGTTCTCTTGATGTGTACTTTCACTAGATAATAAATCTAGATGTACCAGTCATCACTACTCTAATGACATAGTACAAGTCAACAACACTTGCTTGAATCTCCAAATGATGATGTGGCAGGGTTCACATAGCTACACACCTCAACCACGTATGTGTGACACAACATACTCTACACCAAACATCTCAATATGTGTCATTGCCATGTCTAACAAGTCCACTGCATCCTTAGATGCATACATATTATTCAGATCAAGAATTTGGAGATCTAGGTTTAACAATATGCAAACTAGTCATTATATGCGGTTTGTTCCCTAATCGACTATAATAGATAATATATTCTAGTTGTGGGGATATTATAGTGGCAACCTCCCCCAACCTCCCTTCTTCTTAGATTGAAAAATTAGTAGCATTCAACAAAATCACATGTGAAGGTGTTTAACTGAAATTTTATTTTAACTTCAGGGTGTCTCATTCATTTTAAACAATTATTCTAATTTGGCATATTCATTTACCCTTCTAAACACAAATCACCTAAAATATATTCCAATGCAAATAACAACCCCTCTTGACTCAAGTCCATTGCCAATAATGTGCTTAAACAATGATACACCTTATCTTTCCATGCGTGGAGATTCCTCCCCTATGTAGAAACACATGTCTTAGGCTTAGAGCTTCCTCCCCTATGTAGTAATGCATGCCTTATGCTAAGAGCTTCCTCCCCCTATAGATACACATTTCTTTATACAACATATTCATCAAGTGTTGGATTGATGAATCAATACAACCAACTTGATAGATATGTGCCATATCTTAATATGTCATAGAAGTTCTCAAAACACTAAAAAATTATCTACTTTGTAAAATTAGTACATATTTATCCATGTTTCCATGTTTTCCAAAACCCTAATTTTCATGTACACCTTATATGGTATGACCTACTCTAACAAGTGAGCCAAAGACTTAATGCTTTAAGATGTAATGCAAATTTACACTTAAATATAGAAAACCATGTACATCTTATTACGATGCACCAGTACCCAGTGCACCTTCAGATGTGCCCCAAGAAGAGATAGGCCGTTTTTTTTACTAGGAGGGGAGTTATTCAGTGGTGATGGTCATGGAGGGCCCTTTGGTCCTTCATTTAGGAGTACTATGGCTTAATGGCACTGCTGAATGCCATTTGTTGGGGTTTTTAACCTTGGGTTAGTGTCCGAGGCTCCTAGGGGTTGATCACTGGGTCACATGACCCCACACCTTGTTTCCTTGGATTGTTGGCCTTTTCTTTAGCTACGAGACCTTGGTCTCTCTTCACAGCCACCTCAAACACCCTCCTGGCCCTTCAGTTGGATGCCATTCTCTCTCCTTGGGATCCTTCCTCAGAGGACCCCATCTTTACTCCCAAGCTGTACTGTTGCTTTGAGGGGGGCATTGAGGGATTTGCAACATTTTTGGGATTAGAAGGGGTATGACGCCCTCCCTCCAGCTCATTCCAACCTTTTGTTTGGAGTGATTAGCTTATTTTAATAGTTTTTGGCATACAGGGGGGAAAATACCCCAGGTAGACTACTATAAGCCTACTTTATGTTATTTTTATATTATTTTATGTTATAATTTTAATTTGACATTTTATAATTTCAAATTGACTTCTTAAGGCATGTAGGCTTGGATATTTTGCGAAAGTGAGCATGAGAGGCTTTAAATAAACCTCTCCTCACTTAATTTTAATATAAGACAAGTTGAATAAACGATATGCACTTATTTTACCCTACTACAGCTCTTTGGAAGTGACACTCCCCTCTTGAGGAAGATGTTTTTCGGGGTTTGGATGGCAATTTCTTGAAGTTCTTTGGTTATATGCTCTTGCTAAAGGTGATGCTATGATTTGTTGGATAAACACTTGCACAAGGAGGTATCTAAGGTTTTTTCTTGATCTCTATTTGTTAATTGTTGATGAATGATGTATGTTTATGGATTGAATGGTAGCCATTAAGGTTGCATTTTAACTTGGATTGATCATTCGTCAACTCGTAGTCACTTTTGTTGTAGAAGTACGACCTTCTAGGAGTCATTCCAGGGTTAGAACCTTAGGCCTTTAGATTTTGTTGTCAAGCCTATAATGAGCTTCTCAAAGGAAGGTTGGTCACATCCTTAGATGCCCTAGGGTTAGGGTAAAACCTAAACCCCTTGTCCCCAAACCTCTTTTCCTTCAAATCTCTTGCATTTGCATTTTCATGGTAGAATTAGGGTTAGAAGTAGGTCTGCAATTTTTTTGTTAAAAACCCAAAAAATCCAAAAGTTGCATTTTTTTGCATTTTCGAGCTTCCCTAAAATTTCGACCTTATTCTCTACAAATTCAGCTTGCCTTCCTTGTCCCTAAAAACCCTAGGGCGAAAGTTTAGGAAGCCCTAAAAAACTAAAAATAGTAAAAAAAAACCTTAAAAATAATAAAAAAATATTTTTCATAAATTTTGGCATTCCTAGAATTTTAGACCTCCCTCCTACAAATTTGGCCTGCCCTATTTGTTCCTAGAAACCATAGGGATAAATTTTAGGAGGCCCTAAAAATATTAAAATTCCTAAAACCTAAATTCTGCCCTAAAAAAGCCCTAAAAAAGTCATAAAATCAAACATATCTACCACTCAACCTTCCCTTCCTAGCCTTGGCCTCCCCTAAACAGACCTTGGCTTCCTTTTTGGGACAGTCCTTTGTGGATTGTGGCAGTCCTTTGTGGCTGCTCCTTGACTCTGCAATTTTTTTGCAGGCTGTCCACTAGTGGACAACCCTCTAAGCCTGCATACAAACACATCACAAACAAGACGTTAGTTGGCAAACGTAATAATGCATAATATATGTACTACTGTATGAATTCCTTTGTGCTATTACTTTAGACTTCGTTGGTAAACATGTGTTGTACATTATCTTTCTCATGCTTGGACATTCTAATTGCTAATTGATAAAGGCATTGTAAGGTGATTGATATTCATGTGAGGATGATACTTACTGACGTTACATGTTTAATGCATTCTTATTTAGTTTTGATCTACTTGGCTCCCTTACTGCAGCATACAATTACAAACATACCTTAATTGGTTAGAAGCTTAGTTGTGACCAATGTTTAGTAAAAGATACTACAAGACTTATTTTACATGGTTGAAATGGTGCATTTTAGACTGCTAAAATAGACAAGTATTGGCTTACATTGCCTTTTCTTTGATGCGATTTGTCACTGTTTGCTAACCAATTTGCCGATGATACATTTTGTACACTATTCAATTATCTCATGAGTGAAGGGTTTATCATTGTATAACAGTCCTAAACTGTGTTTGAGTGTTGGACATTATATTCCTTACAATTGCACTTGTTTAACTATCATATGTACACATTTTGTGATGCTGCCATATTAAGACCTACTTATAGATGATTTAAGTGATACTTACTTGTCACAAGTGGATGTAATAATGAACTGATTGCACTTACAAGATTCAAGTTGTTTTCTTCATTTCTTAAATCGACTCCATTAAGGCACTCATCACTAACCCTTTTAAAGAAGACATTATTTGGTGTTTTAGTGTCCTTACATGTTCTCCATTAGGGCTCTCCCCTAGGAGGTTTCGACTTCCAAAGAAGTTTGGAGAAGTGGCTAAGGTGACAGTGGTCACTTTCTCTTTAATATGCTTGCCGGTAACTAGCCCTGCTAGTTCATCCGATAACACACCTTATATGGTATGACTTGTTCTAACAAGTAAGCCAAAGATTCAATGTCTTCAGTGAGATGTAATGTAAACTACTTTTCAATATAAAACACCTTCACATCACTTAATTACCCAAAAAATCAATGCCTTAAGTGAGATGTAATGCAAATTACACTTCCTTCAGTAGAAATCTGGAGGGGAAATAGATCTACGGCGGATATTAATTCCGCTGATACAACATGCGCGAGCAAACAAGCTTTATAGATATGCGGAATTTGGTAGGCCCGATAATGATGAGAGGTGGATATTTGATCAAGTTTTTGATCAACGGTCCTAGTGAATTCCGCTGTGGCAACTAGCGTGGAGTAATTTGTTTTGGAAATCCATGGAATCAAGTAGGAGTATCATCTTCCGATGGCTCAAATTAAATCCCGATCTTGATCTATGGTCAAAAATAGTTCCGCAAGTTGAATATGCATGGATGAAAGAAGTTTCAAAATCTGCGGAATACAGTAGGGACTACATCATTGGATGGTCTAGATGAAGATGGGATTCAGATCTACAGTTGACAATTATTCCACTGGTTGAAAGTGTCATGAGCTTAATATGGGATAGATTTAGCGGAATTTGTTAGAGCTAATGAATGATTGGTCCAAGCATGCTTCCCACCATGAACTTGTTTGGGATGTTTTTTTGATTGAACGATTATCCACCAGATTAGAAAATATAAAGCACTGTGATCTTGTTATTGCTTCTTGTACTAAAAATATGAGGAAGACTATTTTCAAGCGGGTTATAGGTTTAGAAGTTGATAGAGTTAATTTTAAAATGGCTGATTATCTAGGACAGAACAAATCAGTTATTGCACCAAAAGGGCATGTTTGGCTTCAAAGGGTTAACCTTATTCAGCAAGGGTTGAAGTTCAATCAAATGTTCCAGCCCCTATTCTAGAGGGGATTGCCTGGGTTTTGGGATCCTGATGGAAAGCCGATCCCTCAAGACAAGTAAGTTGAGCTCCTAAATCAAGCAAGATTAAACCATGCAAAGTTTGAGGGTCTGGATGGTGGGCTAAAGGGAGATGTAATCATCGGTAAACTCGACGATGACTTTGAGTTGCTGACTCAATTCAGGATGATCAAGTCCAGTCTTCCTGCTATCAGTCATAGTCCCCTGATTGACTTGGATGTTGTCCTAAAGGAGGTGTTTAAGATGGCAATACCTACAGATCAGTTGTGGAAGGACATACATAAGTTGGGCAGTCAACAGCTTGCAAGGGACGCCAACAACCGATTAGTTTTTTTCCTCAAAGGCCTAATCCAGTTGCACAGTTACAGTCAGTCTTAGCAGATAACTCAGGATTATCATCAACAATGTTGATTTAGGGAGGTGGCAGGAACTGATCACTTGCCAGTTTGCTTGTCCGTTGCATGTGCCTACAAATTCCCGAATTTTTCTCTCGCTGAGTCACCAAAAGGTCATTCGGAGATGCTCTGAATAGTCGTTTTCATCAAGTGAGCACGAGGCCCCAGATGTCAAGGTTTTTCGTTTTGATTGGTCACGCACATCACAGCGTGCTTTCTCGATTTGTTTTGTGATCATGGTGAATCTGCCACCTCATAATTTGTTAGGATTTATAATGTTCATTCAGGTTTGATTCCCTTGATGTAACTAATTTTGGCGCTCTGTTTCGAGATTCGTCTCAGGAGCAAATTGAACTATAAATGAAACCTCAATAGAGGAGAAAAAAAAGGGGGGTTCAACATTCATTTTGGAAGCCTCGGTGCTTGGGTTTGTAGCTCTAAACTTTTCTTGGAAGTAATTAATGCAAAAGTATTTTCTGAGTTCCTGAGATTCATCAAGGTGTTCAATGTTCAGTCTGTGTTTTCCTGTATTCTCCATTTTCATGCATGTGTAAAATTTTGCTAATACGTTTCTAGATTGTATGCAAGGAATTTGTTCTCTGTTAAACACTCCTTTAATCAGAAATCATATTTTTAATGTGTTTATAATGAGTGTCATAGAATTCACCCTCTGTTAGGTACTCTTTTTCAGTTATTAGCCTTTATTGTTGCTTCTGCTAAGTGGCAGTTAACCTCTAGTAGTGTTCCCCACACTTCAATGACTGGTACATGTGTCCCAATTGGGCCAAGTGGACCCAATTAATTAATTTAGGTTCCTAAGTTAGGCTAATTAATCTAATAGAAAGTATGAACAAGGGAGGATTAATAATCCTAACACCCCCCCTAAATCCTAACTTGGACAACTGTGGGCCCTGGTAACAAGACCATAGGTCACCCAATATACAATCTAAGAGACATAATCAAATGAGGTAGGAAAAACCCCCTTAAGATAGGAACTGAGAATCAAGCCTTAATGCCCAAAAGAGACCTGAGAAAGGCAAATCTCTTTTCAGTAAAAGACTTGGTAAAAATATCCGCAATCTGATCCTCAGTCGGACAGTAGTGCAGTGTGATGGTTCTGTCATGCACCAGTTCCTGAATGTAGTGCATGCGAAATTCTATGTGCTTTGTCCTTTGCTTTTGAACATGATCACTAGAGATCTTGATTGTACTCTGGTTGTCATAATAAAGATCTACTGTAGGTGAAGTTTGAATCCCGAACTTTGTCAAGATGCCATGCAACCAAACTGCATGAATAACTGCATTCATAGCTCCCCGATACTCTGCTTCTGCTGAAGAAAGTGCAAGGGTTTCTTGCTTCTTGCTGGACCAACAAATTGGCCCAGATCCAATCATGAATACAAAACCCGAGGTGGATTTCCTATCATTTCCATCTCCTGCCCAGTCTGAGTCTATAAAGCTTGTGAGATCCCGCTGTGATCCAGCAACATAGTGGATCCCATAATCAATACTACCCTGCACATAGTGTAAGATCCTCTTTGCCGCCTTCCAGTGCAGCTCATGTGGCTCCTGCATATATCTGGCAGCAGCACTCACAGCATAGTATATGTCTGATCTCAAATGAGTGAGATACATAAGGCTTCCAATGAGCTGTCTGTATAGAGTGCTGTCCACCAAAGGTGTGGAACCACCTTCTTTAAGCCTGATGCCCGATAAGAAAGGGCAGGAGGCTGCCTTGCAATCCTCCATGTGGAACCTCTTAAGCATGTCTGATGAATACCTGGATTGTGAGATCATGATTCCCGAAGTCTTTTGACTTACTTCGAGACCAATGAACTGTCTTAACAGTCCTAAGTCAGTCATAGCGAATGCTTTATTAAGAGCAAACTTTATGTTGCTCAATCCAGCAGTAGAGCTGCTAGTAATGAGCAAGTCATCCACATATAATACAACTAGAATCAAGAACCCCTCCTCCTTCATGTAGACATTGCAATTGGATTTGCACCATTCAAACTTCAGAGGGATGAGGAACGCATCCATCTTGGAGTACCATGCCCTTGGGGCTTGTTTGAGTCCATACAGTGATTTCCTCAGTCTGCAGACTAAGGAAGGATCATCAATAAACCCATGAGGTTGTTTCATATAGATCTCCTCCTCCAAATCACCATGGAGGAAGGCACTCTTTGCATCCATGTGGTGTACTTCCCATCTCTTGGAAGCAGCAATGGCCAATACTAGCCTGATGGAGTCCATTCTAGCTACTGGAGCGAATGTCTCATTGTAGTCCAAGCCTTGGACCCGAGAATACCCTTTTGCCACCAACCGAGCCTTGTACTTGGTTGTGGTCCCATCAACAACTATTTTGGTTTTGTAGATCCATTTGCACTGTACCAGCTTCCTTCTTGGAGGTAAGGGGACAAGTTCCCAGGTCTGGTTGTCATGTAGCGAATCAAATTCCTCATCCATGGATGCCTGCCATCTAGGATCATGGCAAGCCTCCCTGAAGGATTGAGGATCTGACCCAAGCATCATAAAACACCCGTCAACAGACAGTGCTACACTCTCCTTTTGATATTGGGACCTTGTTCTTCTTTTGTCATCTGGATCCCCAACACCATCTTCAACTGCTTCTATGAGCTGCTTAGCCCATTTAGGCTGTTGGAATGAGGTAGATGCTGGATCTGGATCTAGATCCCTTTGAGTTGTAAGCTCAATGTTGGATCATGTTGGGATGACTCCTCTTCTGAATCTGAATCAGAAATGTCGGGATTTGAAACTAAAACTGCAATAGGAAGTGAAGGAATGTTTATACCTTCATCAACTTCGAATGGAAGCAACGATGATGCTCGAATTGAGAATGGCATGAAGTGAGAGAAATAGTATTCCTTGGAGGCATGATCAGCAATCCCTTTCGCTACAATCTCCCCAGTTGAGATATTGGTGATCTCTACTGAGTCAGGTCCAAACAATACTTGCTTTGGTGAGCCAGTATGGGTCATTTGATAAACAGATAACAAATTAGCTGCAAGTGAGGGCACTAATAGAACATCTCTGAACACACCATGCTTCGCTTAGATGGTGCCCTTTCCTGCTGCTGGGATTTGGGAATCATCTCCCATGTGAATAGTGGGCCCTTCTTTGACACTTAGAGAGGAGAAGAGATCCTTGGAGGCAACCATGTGGTTGGAGGTTCCAGAATCAATCAAATAGGCTATAGACCGTGGTGGTCCTGCTTTCAAAGCATGGCATCTTTCATGTCCATTATCAGACTGTTTTGTTCTTTGAAGGTTATGCTACTTGAGAAGAGCATACATTTCATCAAGTTCCTTCCTCATACAATGATCTTCAAGGTGATACCCTTTTTCACAATAGAGACATAATGTTTTCCCAAATTTCTTCTTCTTAGAGCCAAAGGCCCTTTCAGAAGCTTTCTGATTTTATTTAGGATTCGAATCAGCTGCCTTTGGCTCCTTCTTCTTTGATTTCCCCTTTGCTTGCACTTTGGAAGAGTCCGTCACCAAGAGAGCTTGATCTTTGGAAGTCTGGATGACGCCCATTGGAATCAATTTGTCTTGTTCCTTGATTAAGGACTCGAAAAATGAATCTAAAGAAGGAAGTTTCCATTCAGGAAAGCTTTTCCGCTTGGAATGAAACATAGAGACATAGACAGAGTACTCGGGGCCTAGTTTGCTGAGTATGGAAAGGACATTCTGCTCATCCATCCGCTCTATCCCGCACTGTCTGCATTGTAGTACTAGAGACTTGAATTTGGAGAAGAATTGCTCAATAGTCTCGAAACTGTTGGGATGTAAAGATACCAACTCATTCTCCAGAATGTGTCCTCGAATCTCATCTTGTTTGTTAAACAAGCTATCAAGCTTCTCCGAGGCTTCTCTGGGAGTCGTCAATCCTTCTAGATGAAATAGGCGATCTCTAGAAATATAAGTACATAAGTACCCGAATGCTTCATCACAACGGTTTAGGAACTTGTTTCGCTCTACTGGCTGATGAGGCTCAGCCTCCCATCCATATATGATCCTGTGGTAGCCATGCTTGCGCAATGCCAGCTGCATATCAATCCTCCAATCAAGGTAATTGGAAGTTGTGAGGATCCATGGTTCAGGAGTTTGAGAACTCATAATTGCTCCGGTTGGAAGATTGCAAATACTTCTCTCAAGCTACGCAACACTTGTCAATTTCACTGCAATAACACACTAAAACATATGAACTGTTATAATCATGCTTTTCCTCCTGGCATGAACATGTTTTCAGGGTCCGTCACGCCCTCTTCGCTGCTTTGAATAAATCCAAAGCTAGCAAATTTTCATAGGGGACTTCTGTGGAAACCCAACTGCTTTTGATGTTCAAAGGGGAGAAACAAGCATGAAACTTGCCTGAGAAGGCTCTGATACCATATTAGAATTTGAATGCCATTTAGATCTTCAAGCAGAGAGTTCTGATAATGTTGCAACAATTGAATGGAGAATGAACATACAAACTAAGCAAAACACACCACATAGGAAATGGACAAGTATTGCTCATGAATTTACAGTGTATTCATCATAATAATATTTGGTGTTACAATAGTTTACATAGGTAGAATTCGAATGCATGAGTAATGAATTCGAATCCTCCAAGTGGATAAGACTGTATCTAACTGAATCTCTAACTCAAGGTCTCCCAATCAATATCGGAGTCCAAATAGACAACTCCCTAATGACCAATAACTCCAACAACCACTAACAACTAGTTAACTCAGTGCAACTGAGTGTGGTAGGTAGGAAAAACGCCCCTCGCCATGCAACCATGCATTATCCATGCATTAGTAGTGCTAGCCTAACTGACTGTGAAGTAATTGAATGTAAATGGGGGCTAACTAAGACTAACTAGTACTAACACCAATTAACTGAAGTAGGTTGGTGACCAGTGGCTCCTAAAATGTAGGGATTGGTTTAGGAGGCACCCTAACTGATGTATGCACATGCAGT
This sequence comes from Pseudotsuga menziesii, assembly GCA_001517045.1. Classification (NCBI taxonomy): domain Eukaryota; kingdom Viridiplantae; phylum Streptophyta; class Pinopsida; order Pinales; family Pinaceae; genus Pseudotsuga; species Pseudotsuga menziesii. Next base: position 232,013 of record LPNX010015064.1, on the reverse strand, counting down.
AAGTGGCAGTTAACCTCTAGTAGTGTTCCCCACACTTCAATGAATGATACATGTGTCCCAATTGGGCCAAGTGGACCCAATTGTACTAGTGGACCCAATTAATTAATTTAGGTTCCTAAGTTAGGCTAATTAATCTAATAGAAAGTATGAACAATGGAGGATTAATAATCCTAACAGTAACTGCTCCATACAAGGAGCTGGGAAAAAAACCACATGGGAAAAAAGCCCCCCCTCCAACTAAACAAATAGAATCAGGATTCAAGTTTTAAAATCTTGAAAATATGTTGCTGCAACCTTCATCTCTGTGATGTAGTGAAGCAGTATGCATGATGTTCTGTGCATAGGTATCTTGGGCCATGGCATGTAGACTTCTCCATCTTCTCCCAAAATGATGATGGAAGGAAGGAGGAATGTAACCTTTGCCTCTTTCTAGATGAAGATGTGTATGATCCACTCTATTCCTCTGAAGGGAGTGTAACTGATCAAACCTTGCCATGTAGCATCTCACAGGGAGTTTGCTGCATCTCCCTGAAGGAGGTAAGATTGCATGACATAGCACAAGGTTCTTTGTCTTATGTGTGTCAGATGGATTTCCAGTCGTCTTCCTAACTTCCCGCTTGAGAGTAGGGACTGGATCTGGATTTGAATAACCCTGAACCTCAATCTCATAAACTGATACAGTTGGTTCTACAATACTAGTGGAAACTGCAAAAGAAGTAGATGGAATGTTTTTACCTTCACTTTCAAGTGGCAGCTAAGAGTGCACTGGTTCTGAAAATGGCATGAAGTGTGAGAACTCATATGTCTTAGAGGCATGATTTGCAGCACCCTTCGCTATGATGTTCCTAGTAGAGATCTCTGTGATCTCCACTAAGTCAAGACCAAACATCACTCGCTTTGGAGAGCCAGTATGAGTCATTTGGTATACAGATAACAGATTTGCAGCTAAGGAGGGCACACAACGCACCTCTTTGAACTTTCCATGTTCAAGCTTGATAGAACCCTTCCCTTTGGCTCGAATTTGACTGTTATTACCCATCTAAATACTAGGACCATAAAAAGACTGTAAGGAAGAGAATGATTCTCTGGATGCAACCATATGATTGGAAGCTCCAACATCAATGAGGAAGGCATGTGCTGTTGAACAACTAGCCTTCAGTGCATGGCATGTCTCTTCATGCTCTTCAGTTTCTTCTCTATGGTCAGCCTTCCTTGCACTAGCAGGTACAATAATGTTATGTTTCTTCAGAAAAAAAAGACATCTCATCAATTGCTCTTCTCAAACAGGAGCTTTCTGGATGAAAACCCCTTCCACAGTAAGAACAAAGGGTCTTTCCTTTTCCATTCTTCTTGCTTCTCTTTGAACTTGAAGGCTCATTTGACTGCTCTTTCTCCACAAGAGACTCATCCTTTTGCTTCCCTTTACCATTTGCTACCTTAGGCCCTCCAGCAACCAGTGCTTGATCTTTGGAAGATCGAATGATCCCCATTTGGATCAACTTGTCATGCTCTTGGGTGAGAGATTCAAAGAAGGCATTAAGAGTAGGCATCTTCCAATTTTGAGTAGTGAGTTTCACTGAATGAAAGGTTGATACAAATACAAAGTAGTCTGCACCAAGTTTAGAGAGAATGGCAAGGATGAGTTGATCATCCTCCTTCTCAACCTTGCACAGCTTCAACTGGAACACTAGATGTTTGAAATTGGTGAAGAAGTCATTTAGTGTTTCAAAATTGGCTGGATGAAGAGAAATCAACTCATTCTCTAGTGGATAGATCCTCAGGTCATCCTGCTTATCAAATAAGGAAGCAAGCTTATCCCAAACCTCCTTGGGAGTCTTCAATCCATTGATATGGAAGAGAAGATCTCGAGAGATTGAGGGGCACAATCATCCATATGCTTCATCACGCCTATTCTAGTACTTTTCTTTGTCAACATAATGAACTAGCTTTGCCTCTGTCTCCATTGTGAGTCTGAAGAGTCTTTTGGAGCGAAGTTGCATTTCCATGTCCTCCTTCCATTGGTGGTACTTGAAAGGAGTTAGAAGCTCCATTGGAGGGGCCATTTCGAATGAGTGAAGGAGACTGAGCTGCTGTAGTGAATGCAGTGAAGGAGACTGAGTTGCTTGTACCGAATACAGTGAAGGAGACTAATAAACCTGTAAATCACACAAACAGACAAAGTAAGGTCGACAACCTGTACTTTTGGAATTTTCTTCACACCCAACATAGTTGATCAAGCAAGCTTGATCAATAATTCCTTTACTTGGGATATTAAGTGGTAAATTCTCCGCTTCTGGTGCAGTACTGGAAGGAGCAATTTTGCTCAATTTTTTTTTGATCCAAGTATGAATCTGTAGTAGGAGAAGTGCCTTGTCTTGCCAAGGCTCTGATACCATATTAAATTGAGCACATAGATCTGTGGACCAACACACAACTCACTAGATAGATCATACAATTTACTCAGAAATTGAAGAATGAAACAGTGCAAAAATGGCTTGCAACTATGAATGCTTTCATTAATCAAAAGTAATTAGATAATTAATTACAATGAAGTACAATGGCTAAATAGCCTCATGCAATTCGAATCCATGTGAGGAAATTCGAATTGGTTTGACTCTACTTGACTGAATGGTTAACTGACCTTGTCTAAATCATTATCGGAGTTCAAAATCCAAATTCAAGTGTCTAATTCAGTGTCAACTAGTCTAACTGATTGAGGTAGGTGAGTAAATGCGCCTCATCTACATGCAGCCATGCAAACCTAGCGCTAACTGAGTATAACTGAATGTAACAGACTAGAACTGAATGTAACTAACTCCTAACTAAGCTTGACTAGTCACCAACTGAACTCAATTAATGGAGGTTGGTGTCAACACTTCCAGTGGCTCCTAATTTGTAGGGATTAATCTAGGAGGCTCCTAAACTGATGCATGCAAGTGCAATCAGTGGCAGTTGGCCTCAATTAGTGTTCCCCACACTTTAGTAACTGGTACATGTGAACCAATTAGACCAAGTGGACCCAATGGTGCTAGTGACTAAAAATAGATTGAAAGGACTCCTGATTTATACATAATTGACCAAATTGGACAAGGGAGGATTATAATCCTAACAGAATTCTGTAGGCCCCTCATCTTTCAATGGTGAGGATTGATGGAGGAATGAGATCCACGACGGAGGTGGATTCCGCTGCCACAACTTGCATGAGGCAATTAAATCTCAAAATCTAGGGAATTTCTTTGAGCCCACATATTTTGACAGTAGAGATCTGGAGGGGAAATAGATCTACAACGGATATCAATTCCGCTGATACAACATGCACGAGCAAACAAACTTTCCAGATCTGCGGAATTTGGTAGGTCCGACAATGATGAGCGGTGGAGATTTGATCGGGTTTTTTTATTAACGGTCCCAGTGAATTCCGTTGTGGCAACTAGCGTGGAGTAATTTGTTTTGGAAATATGCGGAATCAGGTAAGAGTCTTGTCTTCCGACGGCTCAGATTAAACCCTGATCTTGATCTATGGTAAAAAATAATTCCTCAAGTTGAAGATGCATGCATGAAAGAAGTTTCAAAATCCGCGGAATACAGTAGGGACTACATCATTTGACGGTCTAGATGAAGATGGGATTCAAATCTACGATTGACAGTTATTCCGCTGGTTGAAAGTGTCATGAGTTTAATATGGGATAGATTTAGCGGAATTTGTTAGAGTTGATGAATGATTGGTCCAAGCATGCTTCCCACCGTGAACATGTTTGGGATGTTTTCTTGATTGAACGATTATCCACCGGATTAGAAAATATAAAGCACTGTGATCTTATTATTGCTTCCTCTACTGAAAATCCAAGGAAGACTATTCCAAGCGGGTTATAGGTCTAGAAGCTGACATAGTTAATTTTTCTATGGTTGATCATCTAGGACATAATAAATCAGTTATTGTACTAAAAGCGCATGTTTGGCTTCAAAGGGTTAATCTTATTCAACAAGGGTTGGAGAAGTTCAATCAAAGGTTCCAACCCATATTCCAGAGGGGATTGGCTGAGTTTTGGGGTCCTGATGGAAAGTTGATCCCTCGAGACAAGTACGTTGAGCTGCGAAATGAAGCAAGATTGAACCATGCAAAGTTTGAGGGTCTGGATGGTGGGCTAAAGGGAGAGGTAATCGTTAGTAAACTCAACGATGACTTTGAGGTTCTGACTCAATTCAAGATGATCAAGTCCAGTCTTCCTGCTATCGGTCATAGTCGCCTGATTGACTTGGATGTTGTCCTAAAAGAGTTGTTTGAGATGACAATACCTACATATCAGCTGTGGAAGGACATACATAAGCTGGGTTGTCAACAACTTGCAAGGGCTGCCAGCAGCTGATTAGTTTTTTGCCTCAAAGGCCCAATCTAGTAGCACAGTTACACTCAGTCTTAGCAGACAGCTCAAGATTATGATCAATAGTGTTGATTTAGGGAGGTGTCAGGAACTGATCACTTTCCAGTTTGCTTGTCCATTGCATGTGCCTACAAATTCCTGAGTTTTACTCCTGCTGAGTCAACAAAAGGCCGTTCGAAGATGCTCTGAACAATCGTTTTCATCAAGCGAGCCTAAGGCCTAAGATGTCAAGGTTTTCCGTTTCCATCGGTCATGCACATTACAATGTGCTTTCCCGATTTGTTTTGTGATCATGGCGAATCTGCCACCTCAAAATCTGTTAGGATTTAGAATGTTCGTTCGGGTTTGATTCCCATGATGTAACTAATTTTGGCGCTCTATTTCGAGATTTGTCTAGCGAGCAAATTGAATTATAAATGTAACCTCAATAGAGGAGAAAAAAAGGGGGGTTCGACATTCATTTTGGAAGCCTCGGTGCCTGGTTTTGTAGCTCTGAATTTTACTTGGAAGTAATTAATGCAGAAGTATTTTCTGAGTTCCTAAGATTCATCAAGGTGTTCAATGTTCAGTCTGTGTTTTCCTGTACGCTCCATTTTCATGCATGTGTAAAATTCTACTGATACGTTTCTAGATTGTATGCAAGGAATTCGTTCTTTGTTAAACACTCTTTTCATCAGAAATCGTATATGTAATGTGTTTATAATGTCTGTCATAGAATTCACCCTCTGTTACGTGCTCTTTTTTCAGTTATTAGCCTTTATTGTTGCTTCTGCTAAAGGTGTTTCAAGAGATTCATCCACAGATTGGTGCCTCTTGTTTCACTGGGCTTCTTCTCATTTTCACCTATCATCACTTAAATTTATTTGACTAAATGTTAACACTCACGTTGCCTCAGATTACGAAGGATAATCACCAGTCATTATGTTGTAAGCCCTTGAATGTTTCAGACTTTGACTCCATTACCCAATGATGTTTTCTGTTTGTCTGTCTTACACTCTTTAAAATAAAAACAACTTGTTCCTGTAAGAAATCTAGCCTTCTGAATGCTTGCTGTAAGATATATGTGTATGTAAATGGTCCTTGCGACCCTGAGAGAGCCCTCTTTGGCCGTATAGGCTAGAATACAGCCTAAAGACTGGTTTGAAATGGTTACCCTAGTGATTTCCTACTCACAACCATAGGAAAATTACCGAGTGCTAACATAGGGGATGGGCCCTAACCGGACATTGATGGAGCTATTAAATTGATATAATATTTGTCCATATTCTCCTGCATTAATTCCATTCCCAATTCAACCCATTCTACCGCATTGAATAATACCATGAATACAAAGAAAAGAATAAGTACCAAGTGGAATATCTCACATTTAAAAAAGTACCAAGAATAGGGTCAAACAGAGGATATCAGCGTTCGAACCTTAGCTTACCACAACACCTGTAGAAAGAGCCTTGGTTTAAAGAGGGAGGAACCCTTAAGAGGAGCCCGATTTAAATAGACGTGGTGAAAATAGAAGAGCCTGGTTTAAAGAGAAGCCCTTAAAGAGCCCTGATTTTAAGAGTTTAAAGAATTGGAGCCTTGTTGATTGAAAGAGCCCCGGTAAAGAAAAGGTCAAATAATGAGCTTGGTTCAAATAAACCTGTTAAAAGAGGAATTCTAAAAATAAGATAGAATCCTTGGTTGAAAGATAGAAGAGCCTTGCTTCAAATATAATGATGAGAAAGAGTACAACAAAGAAAGGAGCCTAGTCATTAAGAGAGCTACCAAAACCGCCCTTCCTTCTGATACTCCCTGCTACTACCCGCATCACACGAACGAGCAACCGTAATAGATAAGCAATGGTAACAGAGACTGAGGAGCAAGGTACATATAAAGAGCAAGGATAGGAGGGGCTCAATGGCCAATAATCGACCCAGGTTGGTGTTGAAGAGCGTTCATCCATATCGTTGTTGATTGTGAAGGGTTTGAAGCGCTTACACTTATGCTTATCAGTCAGTCGATGGGGACTTTGCTGCATGTAAGTAAAAGGGTTTGGTTCACAATAGTTGTTCCATTAGTAACTATGGTGGGCCCTTAAGCTAATTCAATAGATAGGGGTTAATCTGCACCACCTGGTATGCCAACTAGAGATTCTTGATGACCTGTAGCAAATGTTTGGGTTGTAGCTAGGGTTTTACCTTCTAAGTTTGCAACAAATAGGGAATCCATTCGGATACATTGCATCATGGTTTTTTTTATCTATTCATAAAATTATCTGAAGACAAAACACTAAGACATACATCAACCACTCTTTCAAGCTATTGAAATTGCAAGTGATGGGGAATTTTAAGTAATTGTCTCACCCACGCGACACCTTGTTTTGTTGACATTCATGTTTTGGCACTGGGCCTCCCACCCAAGGCTTACTTAGGTGTGGCCAAGCCCAAGAGATCAACCTAGATTTTATCTCCGAAGCTAAAATCAATGCCTTGAGTGAGATTTAATGCAAATTACACTTCAATATAGAAAACCTTCACATCACATAATTACCCAAAAATTTAAGTCATAAAAATAAAAATGCGTTTGGAGAATATTGAGTCACAATAATCAAGCACTTATGATACATCAAGAATTAAAAACCCGTAGTTCAAAGAGTACAATGACCTACCTTTTATGTTACATTTATATTTGAATGCTAACACATAGTATTCAACAATACAAATTATTCTAGAAAGCTCTAATTTTTTACATTAATAACTATTATTCTTCTCGTTATATTATTAATTAGCTTATATCCAACATCAAAGTAGACATCATATATCATTTAGCTTATATCCAAGATCAAAGTAGACATCATATATCATTTAGCTTATATTCAAAGGATACAATTAAACATCATATATATTTTAAAGAAGAAGAACAATGTATTAAAGAGCCAATTGACTTTACTTTAGTTTGGTTGAACAAATACCACCAACAACCAACTTTATTTTCAACACAAAATACAAGTTTAACATTTCAAACTCGGTACTAAAGAATTTATTCTAAGACTGATGAATCCTATCATTGCCTTATCATTACAGGAAAATGCACACAATATAAACAAATGGAATTCGTTACTTCCTACATCATTGTTGAGGCTTTTTCAAATTTCTTGCTGGACTCTCATAAAATTCCAAAAACATATGCTACTCATACTAATATAAGCAACAAGGTACGAGTATGGATGAAAGCAGAGCTTCCTTGGTTGAAGAGTTGAAGACCTTTTTTTGTGTTTTTTTTCTTCCAGGAATTAACCCTTGAAGAACTATTTTGTGCTTTTTTACAGGAATTAACCAGGTTTCCTTTTTTGTTCCACTATTTTACAGCACCTGTTTTTCAAGCACGGTTATTATGTTTCCCTTCAGAAAAATGTTACTATTTAAACCATGGGAAGATGCAAATTGACACCGGAAAATAGCTTTTTCATATTTTATTTCACACAAGAACCTCCCCACAATTGTTTTTGTGTTGTTTTGTCTCTTGAGAGTCCCAAAACTAAGAGGCCAATTTTTTATCAAAAAATCGACACGGTGTTATATTGAAACATGTAACCTGCTCATTCTCGAATAGAAAATGTACTTCCCTTATTGTGCCTTATCCCGTCACTGCATTGCATAGAACTCAAGAGACTTCTGGTGTTAGGACAGTATGCTCTATGTTGATTGTAATGTCAGAATTACATTAGATCTGTGTCTGGGTATTTAGGTTTCTAATCCTAATATCAATTTGGATGCTATTCAGTCGGTACTATTTTTCAAACTTAGTCTGATCATCGTGATTCTTGTATGGCATTTAATCAGAAAATCCTCAGTAAGGAAAAATACAACATCATGAAAAAGCATACAAGTTGTATAGTTTGAATAAATAAGTAAAACTAACAAAATTGACATGTAGATAACAGTCTAATGTTTGCGTCAATTGCATGTAGATAACAAATGCAGTTTGATTTCCTGCCAAAAGACACCGTTATTTGTGACATGAAATTTGACAAGGGTTATGCAGTTTTAAGCGTCTGAACTGGACCAAATAATTATTGAGAGATACTCGATAGGCCCTGGCCGAGTATAATAAGGAAAACCTGTGACAACATATTTATATTTACCATCATTATTGAGGCCAAATTAATACATTTTGTCACTATACATATGAAACGATTTTACAATCAGTTTCAATCTATGTACAAATTCTGCAAAAAATGGTGAAGTATTACTCTCTTCTCTCCTGATTTGCAGGTAAATTTTATAGTTTAGACGTACACTAGAAATATTGAAGAACATTATGGAAGAGAACCTTGCCAAGTTGGACCAGATAAAACTATAAAAGAAGACTACGAGAACTGTCATTCCATTTCGAGAACAACTTTCCCACTAGCAAGTTTGCTGTCTTTAACACGATGAGCCTCTGCGGCTTCTCCCAATGGGAATGTTTTTCCTACAGGTATCTTCATTTTTCCAGCTCTAGTCAATCTTGCAATCTCTTCCAGTCCTTCAAAATCGGTTCTCATGTGGATCCACCAATATTCTATTGTCAGAAATGTGTTAGCATAAAGGCTCTTCAACAAGCTAACTAAATAGGAATCTTCTAAGAAAAACAACTTTACAGGAACAAATTTCACCACATGGCAAATTAATGACTAGCGTGGTGACCAGAAATAAGATAAATGCATCAAATCACAGAGCTGTATAGATAAAATAAAACATTTGACAAGAGTTCGAAAAGCAGCCTACAGTTTTTTCAATTTTGAGAGAGCAAAGTTCGGGCTCAAAAGTAGCTCTATGCTTATTAGACACCCATGTTCTCACTGTGACTGGGAGGTCCGCACCACCACCAATGAAACATTTTAAGCATACACATACTAGAAAAATCAGATATAAGATTTTATATAAGTTTTTATGGTATAATTTCATAAACAACTAAGTGCAATAAATGTATTAAATATCATCCTTTTTAAAGAAAACCGATTTGATTTCAAAAGAGCTCCAAACAAGGCAGTAATAAAATGTGCAGATTGGCTTACCTCTTCCCTGTAGAAGCTGGCTTTATATGACTTCCCTCCAGAAATATGAAATGATTAAATGATACCAATCCCCTCCAAAAGAGTTGCTTTTATACCACTTGTCACGGGAGTAGAGACTAAACTATAAATTTACCACTTTTCCTCTCTAACTTGTCTGTGATATGCACGAAACCTTGATGCCTGGGTGAGATCAACAACTGAAAGAGTAACCTAAACTATGCCTTCATTTCACCTTCAACCCAAACTTCATGGAAGCTCAAGTATCTAAGTACACAGCTAAACTTGATCAAGTGGGGAGTGGAAACCCCAAGATATCTACACAAAAATAAAAACTACAAAATAAAGTACAACAAGAAATCTCAAATATGCAAGCCACAAGAACAACAAAGAAAGACATAAAGAACTGGGAGAGACCTAAAGAATTTCTTATTCCAAAACCGATTTCCAAACAACTCGAAGTACATGCCAATTAGAATTGGATGAAAGGCGTTGGAGATCATCAAGCATGTACCTACCTTATTCTCTAAAAACGGGCACAAGGGTTACCAAACCAACCAACCAAAAAAATTGTGCAAAGAGAGTATCAAATCCAAGCTCTCAACCACAAGACAAGGTATCCGTGGCTCTCCAAGACTCTCTCAAGAAACAAAACTTCTTGGTATCCTTACATACTAACCCCTTTTTATTGATCAGTAACCCTTTCTATAGGCTGATGCCCCTTCTTATATTACCCTGGTAGGCTTGTTGTGGGGTGATGTGGGTGGTTGGGAATTGGAGCACATGGTTAATAAGATCAGTTCCATTATTGAAAATAGGAAAGACTAGATCACGTAAAATAAAAGACCAAGCAGTTTGATTGTAGTTTTTGGAGGGAAGATCAGGTGTCATACAACGTAGGGAAAAGAAAGCCAAGCAAATAAGCACTTGACACATACTTACCAACATTGAGGTAGGTACTCTAACTTGCAACTACCTCCAAGGGAACTCAATACTCAAACTCAAACATAGCAGCTCGCGTCTAGATTTCAAACTCATGGACCATTTCAATGCTCACTAAGAGATTAACTAGCTCAAAGTTGATCCTAAGTGCTCAAGTTGATCAAGAATTCTAATGCTCACTTGCTAAACTCCAGAATGTCTTGCTCAAATGCCAACCCTTCCATTTATACTTGCTCGTCCTCCACAATCAATGGGGCAAATTAGTTACTCCATAATTATGTGGAGGCCACACTAACCAATCAATGGATGGAATCTCCAACTAGCTGGTAAGATTCACCAACTGCCACATAAGAACAAGGTTCATCAAACACCAAATATGGTGAACGAACCAAAGGATAAGGTTGTCCACCAACTTTTTGAATAAGCATGCTGACTTGGTATAAGCTTCCCTTTGAATTTCAACTCAAAGGAATCTCCAACTATCAAAAGTATTTCCCCGTTGATACTCATCCACTCGCTAGTGTGAACATGACTCTATGCACTCTCCAAGGTAGGATCCAAGCAATGAAGAGAAACTAATGGAAACCAAATCCTCACCAATTTATGTTGTGGATCACATACAACTCATTAGATGCTATGTAGCAATACTCTTGAGGGGGTGTCTATACAAAGAGAGCTCTCGTCATTACCATGCCAAAAGCTGCTCCACTAAACATCCAACCTTGGTTGTCTATCCTTCAATGGTGTTTTTTTTATGTCCAAGCATCTTTCTAAACCCATCCATGTTTTTTTGCTAGACCTATTGCTTGTGCATCCAAGAATCCCTCCATATTTGTCAAAGGTTGTTTGTCCAACCTTGTTCTCTACCCACTAGATCATTACGGTTCACATCCACCGCACTTTGAACCAAACAACAACCCCAAGTTTGTTTTGGCAAGTAAAAGAACATCATAAAGAATAAGTAGAATGAACAAAAGTGACATAAAGACGACTATAACATTTCTCTCAATTGCATGTAGATACCAAAATAAAGTTTGATTTTATGCCAAAAGGCAACAATGTTAATGCACATAATGATTTTGTGACAAGAAATTTGACAAGGGTTTATGCAATTGTAAGGATCTTAACTGGACCAAATATTCATTCAAAGAGACTAGATAGGCAAAGTATAGCGAAGAAGACTTGTGATAAAATATTTATTCTTACAATCATTATTAAGATCAAATTAAATACATTTGATCACCGTACAACTAAAACAAATGATTTTCAAATCAGTTTCAATCTATGCACAAATCCTGTAAAAATTGATGTTTTTATTCTCTTCTTCCCCGATTGGAAGGTAAAATTTCCAGTTTTGTACACAAGAAGATTGAAGAACATTATGGAAAAGAACCTTGCCAGGCTGGACCGAATAAAATTATAAAAGAAGACTATGAGAACTGTCATTCTATTTCAAGAACGACTTTCCCACGAACAAATTTGTTGTCTTTAACACGATGAGCCTCTATAGCTTCTCCCAATGGGTATGTTTTCTCTACGGGTATCTTCATTTTTCCAGCTCTAGTCAGTCTTGCAATCTCCTCCAGTCCTTCCAAATCAGTTCTCATGTAGGTCCACCAATATTCTACATTTGGAAACATTTTAGCATAAAGACCCTTCGACAAGTTAACAAAATTCAAATCTTCTAAGACACCAACTTTACAGGAACAAATTTTCACCATAGCGCAAATTAAGGACTAGTTTACTGATCAGAAATGAGAATTGTAACAAATCACAAAACTGTATAGATACAGTAAAATTATTGATGATGATGATAATGATTACCATCCAATGAGACCAACTTTGGTCTATCAACCTACGATCTGAAATTAATTACTTTGATTTATCAAGTTGTTTCTATGATCAAATAACTTGGAAATGAAATTTTCAAGTTCTCTTTAATTTTTGTGAGAGTTCCAACAAGCATCTTACAACTTTTTTTCAATTTTGAGAGGCATATCCAGGCTCAAATGTCTGCATGCTAATTAGGCACCCATGTTCTCACCATGACTTGGGAGACCCACTCTGGCCACATAAGGAACATTTAAAACATATTCATACTATAAAATCAAATCTAAGATTTTTTATAATTTTTGACTGGTAAATATTTCATAAACAAAAAAATTACAATAAATGTATCAAATGTCATCCCTTTCAAATAAAGCTGTTTTGATCTTGAAAGAGCTCCAAACAAGGTAGCAATAAAAATTGCAGTAGTCTAAATGTTATATGTTTTCGACTTTTTACGAGCTCTTTGTTTGGTTTGTTTTTAACATAATACGGCAGAAATTTTAGATTAATTCTTGAAAAAGCATATGATAGTTGATAAACTTGCATAATCTGGGTTCCCTAGGGCTATTTGAGGATGATGAATCTATTTATGCATTCAAAAACATGATTTGAATACTTCAAAATTCAAATTTTGGAAATAAAATTTCGCCGGATTCCGATTAAAAATTACCAGAAAGTCCAAAACGTCTAACAAGTAGACTGCTCCATAAACATCTATTATATCTGACAAATAAATGCTCAATCACCATTTTCTTCATCACAATCTAAAGGAAAATATTTTTTTGAGTCTTCAACTACCGTCTTGTCCTCCATGTTGAATTGAGGGCAATTTTCACTTGTGGTTGTTTGTTGTTATGGATAAGCACCCTCTTTATTGCATTACCAGGTTATGGTATAAAAGCCAAGCTAGTCAATTCTATTTAATATTATTCTAGGTGACTAAAGCTGACCTAGTCATTTATGTCGACCCTGTGACACCATATTTTGTACGGCATGTTAGAGGACTATTTTTATGACACTTAACAGGATGACACCTATAGACTTTCTAGGCACTAGTGCTCAAAACATGGGCATTATCATGGTGCATATGTTTTCCTTGGTGCCACCCTTATATGTGGTATTTATGGAGATTTTGCATGATCAATTTGTCATGCCCTTTCACTCCCATCGACATGGATTGGCTATATTTGTAACCCACTGCTGAATGTTGCTTCAGTTGTATTTCATGTATCTTTCATCTTAATGGAGGCAATCTTCTTGTTATCACATATATAGTAGTCGGGCTACCATATTATATTTTTCAAATTCAGTACATTTTTTTCAGCCAGATCTCCTACATATGAGATGCTGAGATGAGCAGTTGTGATGGATCATTATGTTACTAGTGGACTATAGCACTCTCCCATGCCAGGACCGAGTCTCAGGACACTCAGATTTGAGGACTGATGTAGTCATTTAGTCATTTACAGAGCAGTTAGTGATGCCCAGATTTGTATCAGTGTTTCTCATTGGACAGATGATGGTTCAAATGGATATATTTGCATGGTTATGACTTAGTTTATATTATATTGTGTTATGGTTACATTGCTCTTATACTCATTTTAGTGACATGTATTAGCATTTAGTGTCATGATCTGCGGTCATATAAATATGTGGACTTGGATGTATCTATATTATGTATTGATGTCCCTACTCAAACTTGGAAGTTCTTGACCTATACTCATTGGTTTTACCCTCCTTAGGGAGAATAGAGGTAGTCATTCCCACCATTTCTTGGATTGCTAGTGTTGGTTTCATCTTTCACTATCTTCACTCATCCATTACCTTCCAGTTATGTTTCAACCCAACCTACTGCTTGACTTGTGGCATGGAGGACCTTTCCCTGCTAGAGCCTTTGTTGGATAAACCTCCCTGTTTATTTGTGTCTTGGCTTTGAGTTACCTAGGATGTGTTTGCTTACCTAAAACAAGTAGCGTTGCCATCAATACAATGTATCTGGAAATGAAATGAATATCTTGCAAAAAAGCCCATTCATGAAAAGTAGTGTTTTTCAACAAACATGATTGAAGGCTAGCCTAATGAAATTGGCTTTGAAAAATATTGTAATGAAATATCTTAAATTTTTTTGAAAAGTAGTGTTTTTCAACATATATGAATGCAAAGCCCAAAATAATAAAAGTCCGCATAAAAGTGTGTAGACCAAGGCTATGAAAATCAAAGTACCAAAAAGCAATGGTTCCTAAAAGTTCCATCTAAAGATTGCTGGCCTTACTTGTATTGAGTTGGATTGTGAGCATTTGTCAAGGTGAGTAAGCTCCTCTGAAGTAGTTCACCCATTTGTGAGGCACTGCCATTCCCTTTGTTATTGTTTGTTCGACATATGGCTAGAGTGTGCATTCCCTTTCCATATCCAAAGTGTCACAATGTTGAGTTGGTGGTCATCCTTTGTCCTAGCCTTGAAAATTTTAACCCTCACCCTTCACTAGCAAATTGACTACAACTATGAAGTGAGTATGGTCTTGAAAGTCTGATCTGAGTTATGATTAATAAATGAAACCCTATATATATGTATTTGGTTGATGTACCGCCAGTGAGGTGACTGCTACTTGTTACGATTGTTGCTTAAATGATTTGTAGAGCATGTCTTAGCCTTTGAACACTCGCAGCATATGGATACCATCCTGAGTTATATTTGTTATCTGATCATTTACAGGTTATTATATTCTCTATTGGATATTGTTGATGATCAAGCAGAGACCTGGAAGAGGTATGAGTATATACCCTAGATGGATCTGGACTCTCTGACTCTAATGAGACAACTTGTTTTCAGTTCCGGGCACTTGTAGAGATGATCAAGCTCATTTTACCCTTCTGATGCAGTTTTGCTTCACTGGATGATGTGTCTAAGCAAGGAGATGTTTTTATTGGATCTCCTAGGGCGCTGTATGGGGCATAGGGGGTGCAGCCACTTGATTGTACCATAGTACCCCCCTCCCAGAGAACCTAGAGGGCTCAGTTGGACAACGCAGACACCCTAGGAGGCTGTTTTGGCAGGTTTACGTTTCCCGAGGCATATTAAAAAATGATTACTGAAGAAATCGATTTGGGCTACTGAGGTAAGGAAATGGCACGGGATGAGTCATGATGATAAGAGTGATGTCCTCCACACCTTCTCCAGCAGTTGCAGCACCTGATTGGGCCCACACCTATTTTTTGGGCATTTTTATATTATTTTATGGAGCTTTTGGGAGGCTCATGATTTCCTCAAGGAGGCACAAATTCATAAATTTAAAAAATTATATTATTTTATTGTGCCATGGTGACTCCTAGAGGGAGTTAGTTAACACTCCATGGACCCACCATGTACTTCATTTATTTCTTGTTGAGTGGGATCCCCTCTCCTAGGGTGATTTAGTCCACTTTTATATTATATTGTTACATTGATCCATGTATTGTATGTTGAGCTCATCTTAACCATTGATTAGACATTTGTATCTTTTAATCTTAGCTACTCATTTGAAAAGTGGTTAGGATTTTGGTTCTCTCATTCCTATTTAAAGGAGACAGCTTCTCATTTGTAAAGGGTCTTTGGCTCTTGGATTTGATTAATAGAAAAACTTTCTTGTGGATAATTTTTGGATCTCCTTTGCATTTGGTGTTCTTAGATGGTGATTGGAAAGTCTTTTGCTTCCTAGCATTTGGGGAATTTGTGTGAGATCTATATTTTTTTGGGATCATTGTCATGTCTACAGGAGGGCGACTTCACTTAGGCGTTTTTGCAGGGGGACCTCAACTCGCTTGGACTGGCTTCATCTGTAATAGGGAGTTTTCATTAGCTTCATTGTGATCTATGATTACATCTTGTTATTTTTCTGTAAATCTTGTCTTTTTATCATGACACAGTAAATTTGATATTGTTGACGTTTGCTTGTGCAGGAGGGAGGGCGCATTGGTCACTTTGAGCAAACGTTGGGCTTAGAAATCACACAGGTCTTCTCAAATTGATCGGAATAGCAGGGATCATCACCTTCAAGGCATCTACAAATATTTCCAGGTAAGATCTACAGGTTAGTTCCTTTCTTCCAGATCTCAGTCTGTTGACACATGCTTTTCTTCATTTTACATCAAATTCCATAAATAATAAAAAACCAAAAAATATTAAAAAATAAACTGCTCGATCTCTAGACAAACCACTGTTGGGTTTTGTAGATCGGGTCTTCCCCTCCCCAATTCACCCTCAACACTGAGCTAATTCTACCTGGTTTGCCCTAGATCTGGAAAACTGTATGTTCAAACCCCAACACTCCCCATGAAATTCTGACTTTTTTCAGGATTTGATTTTTCTGGCAAAACTCCTTCTTGGGTTTGTAGATTGGGTCCTCCTCTCTCCAAATCACTTTCAACGCTGAGCTAGATGCTGACAGGTGGCCCTAGATCTGAGAAACTGTCTTCCAGGATCCTAGCGCTCCTCATCATTTTTTGACTTTTTCCTAGATCTGATTTTTCCAGCATTTTTCCAACTTGGGTTTGTAGATCAGGTCATCCTCATTCCATTTCTCCTCCAACGCTGCGTTGGTGGTCTCCAGATTGTCCTAGATCTAAGGATCTGCCCTTCCAAACCCTAGCGCTGGTCACCTTGCTGCTGTTTTCGCTCGTAAACTGTCTTTTCCGGCCAAGGTGCCTTTCCGGGTCTGTAGATCGGGGTATTTTCTAGGTGGGTCTCCTCCAACGCTGGGCAGATAGTGACTCCATTGCCCTAGATCTGACAGGCACTGATCTCCAACTCTAGCGCTACCCCCTCTTTGGCTTCCTTTCCTTGTAATATGACTTTTCCTTGGTTACTTGGGTACTTTGACTCTGTCATATCTTTCATCGAGTCTGTCCATTGATGCTAGATAGCCCCAATCCTGTCCTTGACCTCCCTGCATTGGTCACGTCTCCCAAGGCAACAGATATCCTCACTTGTTGCTAGTACCTCAACCCCAGATCTAGTTTTTACCTTATAGGTCATCTATGTCCCACTTTGGATCGAACCTCATACTTCGTAAGCCCTGATCCAAAGCCTTGGCTCACCTCGTGACATCATCCATAGATCTAGGGTTTCCATTACCTTACACCTTACGTACCTCAAAGTCCATTTGATATGATCTTGTGTCTAGGTTTGATCTCTCCTGTCGGGAATAGACTTGGGTCTCCCCCTTTGTTGTCTTGGGCTAAGACACATAAAGTGAAAGCTGCCTTGATTGGCGTGACAACCATCCATCTGGGAGTCTAGGCAGTCTTGGTTCCACCTCCTTAATTGCTTGTCCCTCTACCATCCATCCTGGATCCACCTCACATGGGCAACTACAAGGTTGGTGATAACATTTTGGCGTCATTGCCGGGGAGGTAGAGCCCTACCTTGGTTCGTCATACCTCACCTTTCCCTACTGACATATCTCTTTTTTGGTGAATTACTTGTGTGGTTCACCTGGCGACTCCACAACACGACTCCATTGAGAAGTGAACCCATCCCATAAATCATAATGAATTCAGATGTATTTTTGACGCACATGAAGGAATTAACTAAAAACATGATTGAAATAAACGAAAGGGATAGATGGAGGTCAGACTACGGGTATGAGGATGATTTGGAGCATAATTATGGGTATGAATATAGTTATCACAATCTTTACGATACCCACCAATTTCCTCACCCATGCAATAAAGATTTCCCAACCATCCCGAGTGGACTAGTAAGCAAGCATCAAGTGAATGATCCTTGTTATCAGTATAATACAAATTTTGTCGTGACTACCCTTGATAAACTTATAAGTCGGCATGAACCTAGAGGTCAGTCCTAGTCAAAACCTTATAGCCCAGTAACCAGAGCTATTAAAAAACAAGACAAATAGTCTCCTTTTGACTTTTCTGAAATACCAGGGGCACCTCATCCTATGCCAAACAATTACATTAGGAGGTTGCCCCAGTTTGATGGAAATAAGGATATTTCTATTGAAAGTCATTTGGATATTCTTTAGGATTGCATGGAAATTAGAGGTGCAGACAATGCAGATGTTTATATGCGAGCCTTAGGAGAATCCTTGCGAGGGGATGTTCAACTATGGTTTGGTCATTTAGCACTAGGATTCATCACTGGGTATGACATGTTCACAGATTCGTTAATCGATAGTTGGAGTAGGAACACTGATAAAATTTTAGAGTGGCAGTCTAGCAATGATTGTGCCGTTGATAATCAATATATTGACAATGTGCTTTCTCAATTGGATCATTCCTCTCTCGATATGTTCCAAATTATGAGCGTGCCTGCAATCCATAAGAATGTTACAGAGTACTTCGAGAATAATGTTTCAAAACCTCATGTTAAAACTAAGAGGGATATCAATCAAATCATACGAGATACTCTGTTATTATTACCTGAAGCAGTCACAGAGCAAATTTGGATTTAATCCGTGGAAGGGAACTAAATAATCACCATCAAGAAGCATCCATAGCTGAGCCTTCCATTTGTGAGTCCATTAAAGAGCCTTTAGAAGAGCAACTCCATAGTCATTGCCTAATTGAATCTGGATTCAAGCCATATGAATCTAGATTCAGTCTTTGATGAAATCAATCAAACTTCCGTTAAAGAGCAATCTTGTGGTCATATTGTGACTGAAGAGCACGCCTGTAAGAGTGATAGGGAAACTGAAACCGAACTTATTGATGTTTTTCCTTATCTAGAGCTTAAAGAAGAACAATCACATGATGATACGATTGTAAGTGAACTTGATCAAGAACATTGCAATGAGGATCCTTGTCCTGATAGTATCGATAGAATTCTTCATCCGATCCTTAATCAAAATATGTTGGTTCAATGTGTGGATACCGACCTTGCTTCGAATCTTGAAATCACTCCTGGAATTAATTTAAAAGCTCTTTCCTCTTATCAAATTCCGAGATCAATTATTCCAAGTCTGAGAGAAAATTTTCAATCCACCCTCACGTCCCAACTTTTCGAGTCTTCTTGTATGGGTTTGTCTTTTAATCAAGTTGTTACTTTCGAAATCTTTAATAAAGAGTTTAAGCATTATCACGAAATTGGGGAAAAGACACTTCATGTCTCTTCTCAGTCATCCGTAATGAATAAATTTTTTCAATTTGTAAATTTGTATTATGGATGGTTGGAGAAGGTGTATAAAGATCAATTTCATCTTTTCTCCATTTTTAAACAACAAATGGGCTTGGTCTCATTCACAGTTTCATTACATTACAACTTGTCCCCATTTGATTCTCCTGGAGTGAATAGAATTGAATGTCCTAGTAGGGTAGAGGAGAAAACAAAGAACTGTTTGGAGTGGCCGAGTCATGAATCATATTGTCTTCTTGCATCAAGAACGAACTTGCATTCCTTTTATGACCCTATCAGCATCTTGATGGATGAGTTTTTAGAAATTCAATCTCATCCCTGGCATGATTTCATTTTTTTTATCCATATCTTTCTTTGATTTTCAAACAAGTTATAATGGCTTCAATTTTCATTTACATTACTTACAAGCCATGTTTGATTTGTTGTATCATTAACGGTAAAGAAAGCTCAATAGATTTGTTCAACAAGTGGTTGCATTGGATTTATGATTTTACCTAACACTTGTCTAAATTGGTTAGAGTAGGGTAGGTAGGTGTAATATCCCAAATACTAATATTTTCTATTTCTATGCAAAGTTACTGAAATAGCCGGGCATGCAAACTACCATGCAACAATTCCCTATCTTATAGCTGAAATTAGGGTTAGGGTTTTGTTATAGCTCAAAATGACACATCTCTGCCTGTGACCACTTTCCCATGATTCCGTCGCATGTTGACACTTCCATGACGACACTTCATAAAAGTCACTGAAAAAACACCTAACTTGGAGGACCCATGTCTTGAGTTCGGTAACTCCGTTTGACCTCATCTCTGCACCGTTGGAAAGGTATTTCAGTTAGCTAAAACTTTCCAAAAGACACCAAAGTCTGAAAATGCCCAGAAATACCCTAAAAATGAGTTTTTGATGTATACGCGACTTTCCTTACGGAAACCTGCGTACGTACGTGAGTTGCTATATATAATAGTCGCGTACGCCTTAAATATGCGACTTTCTGCATTGCAACCCGCGTATACCTCCCCATGTACGCGACTGTTGTCTCTGCAACTCGCGTACGCCTCCTGAAAATGTCAAAAAAATACGTATTTTGAAATTTGGGTAGTTTGGGTAGTTATGCAACTGACTCCTTCAGTTGTAACTACTTTGTCTTCGACCCTAACTCTTCATTAAGCATATAAATAGAGGTAGGGAGGTCCATGAGAGGGGACTTGAATCTTTGCATCATTATGCTAGAGGAATTGGGATCCTTTCCTTTACAACAGAACTGGCGACTCCGCTGGGGAGAGCCTTGTCTGTTTGGGGTTTCTTTGTATTTCTTTCAGCCTTTTGGAAAGTTTCAAGTCCTTCTTACAAGTTAGGAACACCTGTTGAGTTTGTTGGAACACCTTTCCTGCCTTATTAGGTCAATTTTTTTACCCTTTTTTGTGCCTTTTGTCATCCATACGAGACTTTCAGGCTAAACAGTCACGTGTTTGTGTTGTATACGCGACTTGCACTACCTGCAACCCGCGTGTCATACGCGACCTGCCTTAAGGCAACCCGTGTATGCACCTAAATTTGTGTTCTTTCATCATTTTTTAGGGTTTTTGGGTGATTTGAGGGCTGTTTGTAGGGTTTTCAAGGGTCCTCTACATGTGCATGATTCCTGAGAGGTTGCCTTATCTCTGTTAGGTGCTCTTTGTCTATCTTGTAAGTCTCTTTCAAGTCTTTGAACTTGTTTTTACTGCTTCCCCCCCCACCTCCTTCTTTGGCTTGACCTTGTTGGACAAGGTATTGAACAACCTCTGTTTGTAGGTCTAGATTGATACTTGGGACTTCTTGACATTTGTTTATGTCAGTCTTATTACTCAGTCTCTTCATTCCAAAGTTGTTGGCTTGTTTACCTTTGTGAGCCTTCCTTTCAAGAGAGGTTGATATCCAACTTTAGGGAAACCTGGGGTTTGTTTGTGGGGTGTAGAGTAGTTGTCTATTTGCGTTGCTTACATTACTTGCTTGCATTAGTTGATAGGCTGTTTTTCTTTTGCATTTATAAAAGAAAAATAAAAAAAACACACGTTTGCTTTATATGCATGTAGATTAGTTTTTTAGTCTAGATTGCATGGCATATCATTGTTTTTGAAAATAAAAATAAAAAGATTTGTTCTTTTGTGCCTTTCAATTTTCTATTTGAAAGAGAAAGAGAATAGTTTTCGCTTTTTGCATTTCAGTTCTCTTTGTTTAGTCATTTTGTTTCAACTTTGAGTCAAAACACCACATAAGTTTCACGCCATTTACCCTCTAACAACCCTTAAAATAAACGATATAATTTAAAATTTAGTAGTAAGTTTTATTTTATAGGGTCATACACCAACTAGCTCAGGCTAGACTTGTGGGATAGGGTGTTTAAACTCCCCACAAGTGTTAAAATTTCAGATGTAGTTGGTCAATCACTAGGTAAACATTTTTCTACGTTGATTGTATCTAGGAAGCTCCTCTCAAACGGGAGTTAAGCACGAGGCCGCGTGGAGGCTTGGACTGAGGAGATAACCCTCTGATTCCTTGCCAAAGCGTAGACCAAGGTTTTTGCACATCTGGGGATTCTGTCTTAGACAGGATTTCGGGCTTTGCTACCCTGCCCATGCGTACGAACTAGGCTTGTGACTGTCCCCCTAGACTGTCAATATAGTTAAGGCAGCCTTTAGTCTCTTTGACATCTAGGGTTTATACACAGGTACACTGGAAGGCTATTTCTGGTTGACCTTGGACAAGCTTGGAAGGTAACCCCGGTAGAAGGTGTGGGAGGGCAGTGGGTGATTCCTCCGCTTGTGCCTAAGAACATCTATAGGGATGCCAAGTAACTCTCTCAGCGTTCTTTTGGAAAGCGTATCTTATACCTATTTGTTTGTTTGGCTTTAGGAATTTTAGTGAGTGCTATGTGGTTTGTTTGTACTTAGTGTGCCTTTAGGTGTGTGCTTTGTACTTTTGGTTTCCTGTCGACCTCAGACTTTGTCTTATTGTTTGAAACTATGGCTAACACCCCTTTGAACACCAACCAAGAGACCCCCATGTTGGGATCTCCTTGTACTATTCCTCTCACAGGGAATGTTGGTGTTCCTTTGATGGCCACCTTGAATCTAGCTGGATTCACCCTAGGGCTATCGGTGTGGTTGTTTTCCACTCCAACTGGCCTGAATGCTCCTGATGCTTCTCAAGTAAGCTCCTTATATCAAGGGCATCAAAACATTGCTTCCCCTTCACCTGTAGTTGATTCTCCTCCTCCTTCTACCTCATGTGGTGAAAGTACTGATACTAGTAACCGACAGTCTAAAAGGAGTAAAAGAAGGAGGAATAGGAAGAAGGCACATAAGCAAGGGGGCACCCGTTCAACCTCTGCAAGTCAAGTTAAACCTCACCACCCAGCCTCTGTAGTTCATGTTGGGGGCACCTGTCCAACCTCTGCAGGTCATGTTGGATCTAAGCGTTCAACCTCTGCAGATCAAGTTGAACCTCACCACCCAGCCTCTGCAGTTCATGCTGGGGGCACCTATCCAATCTCTACAGTTCATGTTGAATCTAAGCGTTCAACCTTTGCAGGTCAAGTTGAACCTCACCACCCAGCTTCTGTAGTTCATGCTGGGGGCACCTATCCAACCTCTGCAGGTCATGTTGGATCTAAGTACTCAACCTTTGCAAGTCAAGTTGATCTTCACCATCCAACCTCTGTTGATCATGCTAGTGGGATCCTTCCAACCTTTCCAGGTCACGTTGGATCCAATCACTTAGCCTTTGTAGTTCATGCTGAGGGCACCTGTTCAACCTCTGATGTTCAAGTTGAACCTCTCCATCCAACCTCTGCAAGTCATGTTGGATCCATCCACCTAGCCTCTGAAGTTCATGCTGGAGGCGCACACTCAACTGCTGCAAAGCATGTTGATCCTAACCATTCAGCCTCTGTTGTTCATGCTGGTGGTGCTCGTCCAACCTCTGCAAGTCATGTTGGACTCAGTCTCTCAGCCTCTGCAAGTCATGTTGGGGGCAGTCTCTCAGCCTCTGTGGTTCATGTTGAAGACAATCCGTCAGCCACTGCGAGTCATGTTGACACTGTTGAAAATACTAACCGTTCAAAACACAAGCCCACGTTCTCTTGTAAGCTTTGTGAGGGAGACCACCTTACTTATAAATGCCCTTCTATTGCGGAGGTGCAAAGAGTTTGGTTTCATGGTCATCCCGTTTTCGAACATTCTGAAGTTTTTCAACAACCAGCCTCTCTTAGTCAAGTTGGACCCAGTCACCCAGCCTCTGGTGGTCATGCTAGTGGCAAAATCTCAACCTCTGTAGGTCATGTTGAGAGCAAACAGTCAGCCACTGCTAGTCATGTTGACACCGTTGAGAAAACTGGTTGTTTGAAGTGCAAACTTAAGTTCCCTTGTAAGCTATGTGAGGGAGATCATCTTACTCACCAGTGCCTTGCTATCGCAGAGGTGCGAAGAGTGTGGTCCGAGACTCAAGAATTTCCTTCTCCTGAACAACCTATAGTTTCTCAACAACCTACTTAACCTTTGGTTGATCAAGTGGTCGAACCAATCTCATCTTTGGTCAATCCCACTCTTCTTTCAGAGAGTGATCCTGATGTGATTGAACCAATGTCATCTTTGGTCAATCCCACTCACCCTTCGGAGAGTGACTTTCATGAAGTGGTTGAATCGATTCCATTGTCGATCAATCCCACTCTTCCTTGGAGAGTGAAGTATCTGCTAGTCACATTTTCTTCACTGCCAGTTCAGAACTTACTGAACAAGGGGGCACTGAACTCGTTTCGGATCAACCCCCACCAAGCTCTCGGATTGCTTCCTTTGATTGGGATAGCCTAGTTGAGCCGTGCCTTCCTTTTGATACACCTTTCCAGATAAAGGTCAAAGTTGAACCATACACAATTGCTCGTTGTATTGTTGATGAAGGAGCCTCAGTTAGTATCTTGTCTGCTCATGCTTGGCGAGGTATGGGATCTCCCAGCCTTGTGTTGACTGCTAGTCAGTTACTGGCGTTTGATAGAAGAGCTTGTATAGCCTTGGGAATTATTGCTCAAACACCTGTTACTTTGGGTGGGAAGACCGTCTTAGTTGACTTCATGGTGATAGAAGACCCCTTGGACTTCAATATGCTCCTTGGACGTGATTATGTCTATGCCATGCAAGCTGTGGTGTCAACATTTTTTCGTGTGATGTACTTTAATCATGGCGAAGAAATTGTCACTATCGATTAGTTGGATTTTCTTGATCCTTTTCTTGACCCAACTAGAGACCAGGTCTTTCCTTTATTGATTCCCAGTGTTTCTATAGACACTACCCTGCCACAGGTGAACTATGTGGCCTCATGTCCTTTGCGTTCAATTGCTACTAAGAAGCAACCTCTATTTTCATGCTTACCTTCTCGGGACTTGGTCCCAGCAGTTGACCGGGTGAGTCATCCTATATAGACTGTGGAGCCTTCTCTACACTTTGTCGATCCATTTGAAAGTTTAGACATGTGTCCTATCTCGGATGATCTCCTTCTTTCGGATGGAGTCTTCCTAGAGTCTTTGATACAGTTTGATCTTCTATTGGATGTTAGTTCAGTTGTGACTAAGTCTAACCCTGATTTTCCTAGTAAGCATGACCTTTCTTCTTATGTTGGTCTTGTTGAGTCTTTCGACTCTTCCTTTGAACGAAAAGTCAGTGATCCTGATTTTTCTTATGAATTTTTCAACTCTCGTGATACTGAGTTTGTTCTTGCAAACTCTATATCCCTTGTTGATTTTTGCTCTCCTTCTGAGGTTGATCTCACTGATTATAAACCCTCGAGCCTTGGTACTATAGAATCTTCTTCAGTTGATTCTACCTTGACTTTTCCTTTTATAGAAGATAGCAAAGTCACATGTGTTTCTGCCAAAGTGACCCGCATCGGATCGTTTCTTCTGAATATGATCCTGATGTTGGTTTTTCTTGGAGACAAGATTCTTAGTTGGATTCACAACTGTTTATTGGCCTCGTCTTGTTGTTCAAGCTATAAATGCATTTGGATGTGCTCTGCTCGCGCGTATGAGCCTAATGCTGGCTTCCACGCTTTTAGCTCGTTGTATAAGCTCTCATCTTTGTTCTCATTGCCGTTAACCCTTGTATCATTTTGCCTTTGCAACTTGACACCTTTTACCTTGAGGAGACGTTCCCCGAG
Source organism: Pseudotsuga menziesii (assembly GCA_001517045.1). NCBI lineage: Eukaryota > Viridiplantae > Streptophyta > Pinopsida > Pinales > Pinaceae > Pseudotsuga > Pseudotsuga menziesii. The sequence goes on along the minus strand of LPNX010015064.1, from coordinate 206,512 downwards.
TATCTTTACCTTGCTCATGTTCCTTGCATTATGCATAGGTTTGTTCCTTGCGCTTGGAACTAGTTTCGCATGCCTATGACACTTGTCTCCTCGCATTTAGAGCATTCTTTTTGCTCTCCTTCGAGCTCGTTAAAAACAGTAAGGAGGCCGCGAGTTGACTTTTCTGGACTTGTTAAAACTTCACGGGAAAGATATTGAGTTTCTTTAGGCCCAGGTCTGACTCCTCAAAATAGACTTGACTGCCGAGTAAACTTGTCCGTTCAGGTTCGTTAAGAATATGTGAATGGGCATCCACATTGGTGGTAGGTTATCACTTTCTTGGACCATGTGGAATAATATGAGAAAGGATCACTCTCTTTTCTTCGAAATTGAGAAGAGTATTCTCAGGCATAGGTTTATCGCTTTTCCGGACCTGAGGGACTAAACTTATGTAAAAGGAACCCCCGGTATGAGCTTAGTTTTCTCTTTTTCATGCTCTGGACCTAAACATGAAATTTTTTTTGAGTCTACTTTATGTCTTTGTCATGCTCGTTAAACCCTAAAGAACAAAGCATCGAGTTTACTGTTGTAAGTCCCATTTCTCATAATCAAATGGATCTTTCCGAGTGATCTGTCTTTCCTTCACACTCGTAAAACTCAGGCTATATGCTACTTTTGAAGGAGCGTTGGGTAGGTGGTAATTTAACCTTTTTCGGACTTTCCTGACTAAGTACAAAAAATGTGCTCCTTTTCTTCTTCGGAAGTTAAGAGAGTTCTTTTGTGGTTTGTTTTATACTTTTCCGGCCTGAGGAGACTAAATTGGACGAAAAAACACCCCCCCGGAGTATTCTTTAGAGTTTTCAGACTCTCTAAACTATGAAAACACTGTCGAGCATGTACTAGTTCGGGCTCGTAAAATCCACGAATCAGTGCTTTATCAAGCATTCTTTTGTCTTTTCTTCGAGCTTGCCAAAAATGAAGATGGTCCCAAGTTTGCTTTCTTGGACTCATTAAACCTTTACAAGAAAGAGGGGAAGGGAAGTTCATTCACATGTTTTTTACATCATGGCAGCAAGTCTTGTTTCCTTGAAAAAAGCATCGGTTTTGAGTCTATCAACAGTTGGGTCCTCGTATTTTGTCCTTATCTCGATTCAGAGTTTCTTACTCCTCCAATTGGTCTCTTTTACAATTATATGGGGAATCTGTCAATGTCTCCTACATTGCAGATTTGTTTCGTTGGTCCTTTTGTGTCAAAAGCCGCCTAAATCACTTTTGTGTCGTGCTCACTGTTCAAGGATTAAACCTTTGTCAGCCATTCTGCAGTTGCCTTGACCTTTTGTGTCGGCCATTCCCTGGTATCAGTTCATTACATCATGTCTTCGGCGTTTCTTTTCGTGAAATTCAGTACCAATTCCAGATTCAATTAGTCTTTGATTTACCTCGTGTTGGATGATGAAGGATGCCTTAATGCCTTCCTTCCATTGGATCTATTCCTATCGACTGCAACACATCTTGCTCTGGGAATGAGATTTAGAGTTTTATGACAGTACCTTGGGGATTGTAGTCATCACTGGCAATTTCCCTCGCTATTGGGTAGTGGGAATACCTTAATGTCTCCTACTCGATGGATTCTTCAAGTGTTTGACTTCAAGTCCTTGTATTCACACTTGTTAGAAAGTCCCAGGTTCCTTGGGGACCATTTTCATTAATGGTGGTTTCCCTCGCGTTTGTTAACGGTTCTCATTATTGATCGGTAATCAAACGGTTTCCTCCATGTTCGACTTCAGCTCCTTAATTCGCATGGTTAGGATTTGTACCTTTTTTGGGCTATTTGGATTGAAGACCTTGGGCCGACAGTAGCATCGTCATTTTGCTATTGCCCAAGTTACGCAAGACCTTGTTACATTTTATATGTCATTTTGTTGAGACATAGATCCACCTTGTATTTTTGTGGCTATGATCGATTGTCAAGTATGGATCCACCTTGTTCATTTGTGGCCATGACTCCTTTAAATTTGATATGGCGCCTTGTTGCATATTGAGCAACCATGCTAGTTTCATTAGTTATACATATGTTGGATCTGCCTGTATCTTTATGGCGATGTTTTGTATATGGACTTGTATGTCCCAGAGATCAGTTTTTTCTGACATTTATCTCTCTTTCAGGTACCTTTGTTCGAGCTTTTTGATCTTGGATTCTCTGCTCTCTCCATACTCGGCTGTTTCCTTTATAATGTATTTCGGCTATCATCTTCTCCTCTAACCTCATACATTAGGGGGCATTTGTTATAGCTCAAAATGACACATCTCTGCCTGTGACCACTTTCCCATGATTCCGTCGCATGTTGACACTTACATGACGGCACTTCATGAAAGTCTCTGAATGTCATTGAAAAAACACCTAACTTGGAGGACCCATATCTTGAGTTCTGTAACTCCGTTTGACTTCATCTCTGCATCGTTGGAAAGGTATTTCAGTTAGCTAAAACTTTCCAGTAGACACCAAAGTCTGAAAATGCCCAAAAATACCCTAAAAATGAGTTTTTGATGTGTACGCGACTTTCCTTAAGGAAACCCGCATACGTACACGAGTTGCTATATATAATAGTCGCACACGCCTTAAATACGCGACTTTTTGCCTTGCAACCCGCGTATACCTCCTCGTGTACGCGACTGTTGTCTCTGCAACCTGCGTACGCCTCCTGAAAATGTCAAAAAAATACGTATTTTGAAATTTGGGTAATTTGGGTAGTTATACAACTAACTCCTTCAGTTGTAACTACTTTGTCTTTGACCCTAACTCTTCATTAATCATATAAATAGAGGTAGGGAGGTCCATGAGAGGGGACTTGAATCTTTGCATCATTATGCTGGAGGAATTGAGACTCTCTTTGCCCACACCTTTGCCCTAGAAGCATTCTCCTTGTGTTGCAGAGCTTGGAGGTTGAGTTCCTTGGAGAAGAGAAGCAGCAGATCCAGATCAAGGTTTCATGAGGTGCCGAACTTGAAGAGAAGGTATACTTGTACTTGTTTTCAAGATTAATAAAGATGTGATGTCCTTCTTCTTCCTAAGTCAATGTGTCTTGTATATTGAATCTTTGATTATGATTATATGATGTTATTTATCAGATAATGTTTTCATGTTTCATTGAATATAATCTCCTTTCATATAGTCTATTTGGTTTGAGGAAGGTATAACTTGTTTTGCAGGTCTCTTGGGGAAGAGGAGCAAGAGAAGGGCCAGAGAAAGCTTGGACCAACCTTCAGTTAATCAGGTGTGGACCTTTCTTATCTCTAAATCTTGCTTATATATACTTGCAGAACTATATGCATCCACCTTTCAACCCTAGTATGTTGATGGCCTCTTAAACCCTAGCCATAGGATACTTTCCTTTACAACAGGTTTGCAGGATAGAATGTAACACTTACCACTGATAAGCTGGCTGAAATGCTCCTAAGAGAATATGCATGCATCAAGAGCCGATCTGGAGATGAACTGGTACCTTCTGGCTCCGGTGATACCCCAGCAGCACGAACCCAAAATCAACTAAGGGTGACGTTTTCAATGAAGGAGGTGTCTGTTGAAGCTAAGAATATGCAGGAGTGGTAGTCTTCCCGTGCCGAAGAAGATGCCTGACACATGCAGAAGTTCTGAGGTCTCTAGGCAGGCTAGCGAATTGATCTAGAGGTTTAGCTGCTCACGCCCCCTTGATCCCAAAATTGCTGATAACTGCTCCGGATGAGCAAGACCGGATCTAATAATCATCGAGTACTAGAGTATGATACCGATGATGAGAATGGTGCCTGGGTTCTGAAGGTAAAGTGAGATCTGAGGACCCAGCGAATGATTTGGGGTTTTCCAGCTAAAAACCCCCTTACGAGTCGCACACGTGCCCCTGCAAACAATCTCTGATGGATACTGGATAACTATAAAGGAATGCATAAATTGAAGATCGGATGGTGAACCTGGATGGTTTACCTTGGATGAGACTAAGGCAGATATCTCACTGCCGAAACCCCGTTAGCTGAAGACATCGTCGTCAACCCCAAGTGCTCTGGCTGCACGCTGTGCTGCTGCTCAAGAGCTCCAAAATCATATAATAATCAAAAGTAAAGTCTCCATTCACTTTATCTTTCTTTTATAACTTTCAATTGTGAAAACCCTAACTTTTGACCTAATTAGGTCACTTTAATTTCTAATTTGTAGTTGACTTGTATGCATGCGCATGGAGACTTAATCAGGTGCATGCATCATTAAATAATGCTTAGATGTCATGCATGTCGGTGGCCTTTGGCTCCGGTGGCCCTCTTCGACCCAATGGTGATATAATATTGATGCCCTAGATTTTCTGTAGATGGCATCAGTCTTCAGTTGATTCCCCAACAGTCAGTACCCGCTCGAACCCACAGGAATCACATAGGTTTGCGAGTTGTTCCTCAATGCCTAAGTAGAAGAGAACATTACAGTAGGACTTGAATAAGCCTTTCCCAGCAGTAGTGTAGCTTAGAGTTTTGTATCTTTGCCTGAAGCTCGCCTTTTGAAGCTCTTAGTTTAGTTTTGAGTTTGTTTTCTTTTTCTTGCACAATAAAAAATCAAACTTTTCTTAAAAGTTATGGTTATAGATTAGATTTACTTTCTGCTTTTCAATTTTTCAGTTTTAGTACTTTATATTATCCACATATGGTTCTGACGACCGGTCTGTGAGTTTGGTATAGCTCTGGACATGCTGCAGGTAGTTGGTGAAATTTGGTAGCAGTTGCAGAGCTGGAGGGATTGATCGAGGATGCAAGAAGCAGAGTGCGAGGACCAAAGATTTTGAGGTTCTCAAGCGCTCTTTTCAGCAAAGCACTTGTCCTAGTCGAAGCCAGATATTATCACATATATAGTAGTCGGGCTACCATATTATATTTTTCAGATTCAGTACATTTTTTTAGACATATATCCTACATATGAGATGCTGAGATGAGCAGTTGTGATGGATCATTATGTTCCTAGTGGACTATAGCACTCTCCCATGCCAAAACTGAGTCTCAGGACACTAAGATTTGAGGACTAATGTAGTCATTTGTAGAGCAGTTAGTGATGCCCAGATTTGTACCAGTGTTTCTCATCAGACAAATGATGGTTCGGATGGATATATTTGCATGGTTATGACTCAGTTTATATTATATTGTGTTATGGTTATCATTGCTCTTATACTCATTTTAGTGACATGTAATAGCATTTAGTGTCATGATTTGGCGGTCATATAAATATGTGGACTTGGATGTATCTATATTATGTATTGATGTCCCTACTCAGACTTGGAAGTTCTTGACCTATACTCATTGGTTTTACCCTCCTTGGGGAGAATAGAGGTAGTCATTCCCACCATTTCTTGGATTGCTAGTGTTGGTTTCATCTTTCACTGTCTTCACTCATCCATTACCTTCCAGTTATGTTTCAACCCAACCTACTGCTTGACTTGTAGCATGGAGGACCTTTCCCCGCTAGAGCCTTTGTTGGACAAACCTCCCTGTTTATTTGTGTCTCGGCTTTGATTTACCTAGGATGTGTTTGCTTACCTGAAACAAGTAGCGTTGCCATCAATACAATGTATCTGGAAATGAAATGAATATCTTGCAAAAAAGCCCATTCATGAAAAGTAGTGTTTTTCAACATACATGCATGAAAGGCTAGCCTAATGAAATTGGCTCTGAAAAATATTGTAATGAAATATCTTAAGCATTCATGAAAAGTAGTGTTTTTCAACATACATGAATGCAAAGCCTAAAATAATAAAAGTACGCATAAAAGTGCGTAGACCAAGGCTAAGAAAATCAAAGGACCAAAAAGCAATGGTTCCTAAAAGTTCCATCTAAAGCTTGTTGGCCTTACTTGTATTGAGTTGGATTGTGAGCATTTGTCAAGGTGAGTAAGCTCCTCTGAAGTAGTTCACCCATTTGTGAGGCACTGCCATCCCCTTTGTTATTGTTTGTTCGGCATATGGCTAGAGAGTGCATTCCCTTTCCATATTCAAAGTGTCACAATGTTGAGTTGGTGGTCATCCTTTGTCCTAGCCTTGAAAATTTTAGCCTTCACCCTTCACTAGCAAATTGACTACAACTATGAAGTGAGTATGGTCTTGAAAGTTTGATCTGAGTTATGATTAATAAATGAAACCCTATATATATGTATTTGGTTGATGTACCGCCAGTGAGATGACTTCTACTTGTTACGATTGTTACTTAAATGATTTGTAGAGCATGTCTTAGCTTTTGAACACTTGCACCATATGGATACCAGCTTGAGTTATATTGGTTATCTGATCATTTCCAGGTTATTATATTGTCTATCGGATATTGTTGATGATCAGGTAGAGACCTAGAAGGGGTATGAGTATATACCCTAGATGGATTTGGACTCTTTTAGTCTAATGAGACAGCTTGTTTTCAGTTCTGGGCACTTGCAGAGATGATCAAGCTCATTTTACCCTTCTGATGCAGTTTTGCTTCGCTGGATGATGTGTCTAAGCAGGGAGATGTTTTTATTGGATCTCCTAGGGCGCTGTATGGGGCATATGGGTTGCAACCACTTGATTGTACCATAGTACCGCCCTCCCAGAGAGCCTAGTGGGTTCAGTTGGACAACGCAGGCACCCTAGGAGGCTGTTTTGGCAGGTTCACGTTTCTCAAGGCATATTAAAAAATGGTTAAATGGCTACTGAAGAAATCGATTTGGGCTACTGAGGCAAGGAGACGGCATGGGATGAGTCATGATGATGAGAGTGATGTCCTCCACACCTTCTCTAGCAATTGCAGCACCTGATTGGGCCCCCACCTATTTTTTGGGCATTTTAATATCATTTTCTAGAGCTTTTGGGAGGCTCACAATTTCCTCAAGGAGGCACAAATTCATAAATTTAGAAAATTATATATATTTTTTTATGCCATGGGGACTCCCAGAGAGTTAACACTCCATGGACCCACCATGTGCTTCATTTATTTCTTGTTGAGTGGGATCCCCTCTCCTAGGGTGATTTAGTCCACTTTTATATTATATTGTTACATTGATCCATGTATTGTATGTTGAGCTCATCTCAACCATTGATTAGAGATTTGTATCTTTTAATCTTAGCCACTCATTTGAAAAGTGGTTAGGATTTTGGTTCTCTCATTCCTATTTAAAGAAGAGAGCTTCTCATTTGTGAAGGGTCTTTGGCTCTTGGATTTGATTAATAGAAAAACTTTCTTGTGGATATTTTTTGGATCTCCTTTGCATCTGGTGTTCTTAGATGGTGATTGGAAAGTCTTTTGCTTCCTAGCATTCGGGAAATTTGTGTGAGATCTATATTTTTTTGGGATCATTGTCTTGTCTACAGGAGGGCGACTTCACTTAGGCGTTTTTGCAGGGGGACCTAAACTCGCTCGGACTGGCTTCGTCTGTGACAGGGGGTTTTCATTAGCTTCATTGTGATCTATGATTACATCTTGTTATTTTTCTGTAGATCTTGTCTTTTTCTCACGACACAGTAAATCTGATATTGTTGACGTTTGCTTGTGCAGGAGGGAGGGCACATTGGTCACTTTGAGCAAAGCGTTAGGCTTAGAAATCACACAGGTCTTCTCAAATTGATCGAGATAGCATGTATCATCACCTTCAAGGCATCTACAAGGATTTCCAGGTAAGATCTACAGGTTAGTTCCTTTCTTCCAGATCTCAACCCATTGACACATGCTTTTCTTTATTTTACTGAAAATTCCATAAATAATAAAAAACCAAAAAATACTAAAAAATAAATTGCTCGATCTCTGGACAAATCACTGCTGGGTTTCGTAGATCAAGTCTTCCCCTCCCCAATTCACCCTCAATGTTGAGCTAATTCTTCCTGGTTTGCCCTAGATCTGGAAAACTGTCTGTTCAAACCCTAACGCTCCCCATGAAATTCTGACTTTTTCCGGGATTTGATTTTTTTGGCAAAATTCCTTCTTAGGTTTGTAGATCGAGTCCTCCTCTCTCCAAATCACTTTCAACGTTGAGCTAGATGCTGATAGGTGGCCCTAGATTTGAGAAAGTGTCTTCCAAGACCCTAACGCTCCTCATCATTTTTTGACTTTTCCCAGATCTGATTTTTCCGGCATTTTTCCAACTTGGGTTTGTAGATCATGTCATCCTCATTCCATTTCTCCTCCAACGCTCAGCTGGTGGTCTCTAGATTGTCCTAGATCTGAGGATCTGCCCTTCCAAACTCTAGCGTTGGCCACCTTGCTGCTGTTTTCTCCCGTAAACTGACTTTTCCGGCCAAGGTACCTTTTTGGGTCTGTAGATCGGGGTATTTCCCAGGTGGGTCTCCTCCAACGATGGGCAGATAGTGACTCCACTGCCCTAGATCTGACAGGCACTGATCTCCAACTCTAGCGCTACCCCCTCTTTGGGCTTCCTTTCCTTGTAATCTGACTATTCCTTGGTGACTCGGGTACTTTGACTCTATCATATCTTTCATCGAGTTTGTCTATCGATGATAGATAGCCCCAACCCTGTCCTTGACCTCCCTGCATTGGTCACGTTTCCCAAGGCAACGAATATCCTCACTTGTTGCTAGTATCTCAACCCCAGATCTAGTTTTTACCTTATAGGTCAATGCGTCCCACTTTGGATCGAACCTCATACTTCCTAAGCCCTGATCCAAAGCCTTGGCTCACCTCATGACATCATCCATAGATCTAGAGTTTCCATTACCTTACACCTTACGTACCTCTGATCTGATCTGGTGTTTAGGTTTGATCTCTCCTGTCGGGAGCAGACTTGGGTCTCCCCCTTTGTTGTCTTGGGCTAAGACACATAAAGTGAAGGCTGCCTTGATTGGCATGACAACCATCCATTTGGGAGTCTAGGCAGTCTTGGTTCGACCTCCTTAGTTGCTTGTCCCTCTACCATCCATCTTGGATCCACCTCACATAGGCAACTACAAGGTTGGTGATAACACTTCTCATGTTGTATAATCATTGAGCATATCTCCTTGTTATTTCTCAATGTTCATGATTTTCAAATCACTACTCTCACTTCGTCATTGCATGGTACGATCATGTGTTTTCCTAGTTGTTTGTTTCCTTTAGCAAATGGTTGTTTACTTTCCTATTGTTGGGCCTTGATATCATCCACATTTCATCACATTTTCACTTTGTACCTAGGAATAACCCATATAACACCTATATTTCATCATATTTCCATTCAATGGGGGTACATGAGTCATTTTTGTAAGTTTAAACTTGTAAGGTCTAACAATGCACATAGATTCTGAAGCAAAAATGACATTAAAGTTTAAACAATGGAACACACACAATACATAGATATTTACCCTGGAAACCCTTACCAAAGAAAACCAACAAAATTTAGAGCCACAAACGGAAAATTTTAGGGGCGAAATTTAGTCCATGGGCTAATATTTTATGTTTTTTCCCAAAAAAGATTTGCCCATTTCGATTTTTTCTAAAATGATTCACCCAAATTCCACAAGATAAAAATATTTTACTTTCAAGTTTAAACATCACCAAAATTGTCTAGAAACTAAATCAAATTCTTAGAAATTTAAATTTTTTTAAAATATCACCAAAACATTTCATTGGCTGGAAGTTTAAGAAATAGTGAGATTTGCCAAGGTTGCTACACTTTAAGAAAATTATGGATCCTTCAAAATTTTCTAGTCAACCGCATCTTTCTCTATCTCATTGTATTCATTGAACCATTCACAATACAATATTTAAGTATTTTGTGGCATCCAAAACCCTAATCCATTAACCTGGATTAGATTACGACCCTAATCCCTTAACTAGGATTAAATTACACATTGGGCCAAAAAAACACAAAAACACATACCCAACATTCTCCCACTTGTTTTCTTTGCAAAATAGTGGGCGATGTATTGATAAGCTCATAAGCTCAAGGCAACAAAGCCCATAGATTCTCTACACTGAGAGAACTTCTCAGTACTAATAGATTTCATCAATGAAACTGCAACATTCTTCAAGGTGTCAACCTTCTTGTCTTAAACCATATCTCTTACAAAGTAGTATTGCACAATAATATGCTTCTTTTTATAATGATAAGCAAGGTTCTTTGTCAGAAAGATTGCACTTTAATTGTCGCAATCTAACCTTGCAATTTTATGTACAAATCCAATCCTTGAACACAATCTTTGCAACCATACAACTTCTTTACTTGTATGGGTGGCTTCTATTTGTTAAGCTTCTATAGTTGAGAGCGAATCTACAGCCTCTCTTGCTCATCCAACTGATAACGCTTCCAAATAGGTTAAACACGTAACTACTTGTAGATCTTCTGCGATCAAGATCTCCAACCTAGTGTGCATCAAAAAATCCTTGTACATCTATCACTTTGTCTAATCCACGTCTTGGTAGTAGATTGCATAATTTGTAGTTCCATGTGTCACCTCCCAACTTGTCCCTAAGTGGAAAATGTCTCAATTCACAAGTACATGCAAAAGGCAACCTTGGATTGATTGCCAATGTCACCACACGACCAATTCCTTCGTTTTAGGCCAACTCTCAAAAGCCAAAGGAGGTTTCCCTAATTGAATGATATTTGCTTTACGTGAAAAATGAGAGCTAATTTAACCTTGAGCACAATTAGATATGTAATATAACTAGGCACTTAAGATACCAAATGAATCCATAAGTAAAAGATATGCTCAATAAAACTCTTAGGTTCAAATGAAAATGCTTCAAATAAATATGACAATGAAACAAGACGCATAAAAGAGACAAATTACTAATCAATAATATTAATATGAGAGTTAAACATGCATAATGTGAATTAATAAGATGTCTAAGACTAAGAACAAGGTCTAGAGTGAAACTCTAAAGCTTGTAATGGGTTCAACGATGATTAGACTTGATGATTATGCTATTGATTTACTCTAATCAAAGAATGGACTTAATCACCACTTGAGTTAACCAATTGAAAACCTGTAAGATACAAGTATTCATGTAATTAAATATTATAAACTAAGTGACTTAAGTTCAAAAGTGGTAATAACCATTTTTAATGAGTGGCAATAACCAATGTGGAAGACATCGTGTCAACGAAAAATATTGCTAAGGGTCCGGAACACAACTTATCGGCAACATCGGGGAAAATATCAACAAATATCGACAAACTTCAAAACAATACAAAAATATTCACTTTTTTTCAAATTTTTAAACATTTAAAGCAACAACAACATCAAATAAACATATTGCCACATTAATACGAAAAGATTTAGTATTAATGTATGATATATCATTAGACATCTTATACATCATATATATATATATGATGTATAAGATGTCTAATGATATATCATACATTAATACTAAATCATGTCCTGAGTAGTAATGACTCATGAGTATACTGACTCTAGAGCCTCAAAATATTATCAAAAAATAAATAAATGTATCCCATCATCATGAGTCAACTGTTAACCAAGATCTACATACTACATAGTATAATGAAATCAAATAAAACAAACTAGTGATTCCCTCTGCCCCTTTTATGGGCAAAGGTGATGGCTCTGGTAATGGCTCTTCCTTTAGCTGAAGAAGGCCCTATAGGTGGCAACCGACTCTGACAAAAGGAGCAGCTAAACTTCGACATCCTCTAGAAGAGGAAGAAGCTAGAGTTTGGCGTCCTCTACTAGTAGTAGTGCCACTGCTATGTCCAAGTCTAGCTCGCTCTGTCGTCATTGTCTCTGTCTATGTCTATGAAAGCGATGGTGCACTCCCACGGCCAATAGCCACCTCCTGTAAAGGTTTCTGCTCTATATCATCCTCCATCTCCTCTATCGCCTCCCTTGCCACTTGGCCCACGCCCCCCTCCAAATCCTCATGTAACCAATCAAGGTTTTGTTCCATGACAGGTGCCTCGCTCTCCACCCTCCATGCAGCAGTGGCGTCAATCCCATCCGATGAAATGACATCCACATCTGGTGTTTTCTGAAGTGCCTCACCCATAATCGAAGATTGTAGTAGACGTAGACCATGTCATTGAGGTGAGAAGTTTCCAACCTGTATGAGGGTCATAAATTATAAATTATAATTCAAATTTTATAATATATATAATTTAAACTTTAAACGTTGACATGGCTATGTGCATAAAATTATAAATTTATAATTTAAAATAACTTCAAAATTTTATTTGAAATATTTTAACTTGTTGCGCTTCTTGGTGTGTATTTTCTCAAACACACTCCAATCGCACTCGCATCCTGACGAGCTACATGTTTGGCTTAGCACCCGAATGGCAAGCTTTTGTAAATGGGGTACTCTTCAGCGATAGCTTGTCCACCAAGCATCTAGAACAAATAAGAGAAAGTAGAACGTTAGAAACATAATTAAAGAAATAACATTTAAATTTTGAAGTTTGAAACAAATGGAGAAGAGACATTGAAATTTGCAATAGAATGAACTTGAAGCTTACCTGGCATTTTGGTCTTCCTATCATGAACAACCATGTCAAAGCCAAATGTCCCACCAGCCATCCTATATATCTCCATTTCTTTAGAAATATCTACACGTTCTTGCGGATCTAACACCATCCTCTAAACACATGTGAGGAATCCATCCATAACCTCAGCATCAAATCTAAAACCACAAGAGTAGGAGAATGCAAAGTTGAGGTAGATCCAGCAAGAATGGGGCGATGAAGTGTATTGTTCCATCACTCATCAATGACCTTCCATATCAATAAGCTTCTCTCATACCCCTCATCCCCCTTGCCCTCATAATATGCACGGATAGATTCTTTGTCCCTATCCATGGCCTCATACAAGTAGCCCATTGCGGGTTTGTCTCCATCAACCAACAGAAGAACCTTTACCAAATGTTCACTAATGGCACACACCTCCTCTACTCCTGCCCAAAAGCTCTCCTGAAGTGACACTAGCCTATATATGGCTTCCCCCTCCGGTTTTGTGCTAAATGACAATGCATGCCACTCATCTGAAAGGAACATTCTCTTAATCTCCCACATACAAGCCAAGAGTGATCGAAGTGAAAGGAAGCTTGTGGAAAAACGTGTGATTGTCGGACGCACCAACTCCCTGTTATTTGTGAATTGTTTCATCAAGCTAAACATGGATGTATGATTATATATAAATTTTGTGATGCTCCTAGATGAATCAACAATATCTCTGATGAAAGGAATTTTGACCATATCCTCTAGCATCAAATCGATGCAATGTACAACACAAGGAGTCCAAAACAAGGTCGGATGCCTCATCATAAGCAACCTACCAGCAGCCACATAATTAGTAGTGTTATCCGTTATGACTTGGATAACGTTCTGTGGACTTTTCTCTTGGATGAACCCATCCAACAACTCACATAATAGCGTTGCATCTTTGATATGTGCAGATGCATCAACAGATCTAATAAACATGATCCCCTGAGGAAACTGACCAAGAAATTAAGAAGGCTCCTACCCTTTTGATTAGTCCAACCATCTGACATAATCGTACATCATGTGAGTCCCCATGACTCCTTAAACTCCTCCAATCTCTAAGTGCAGTCAACCTTTTTAGCTTAAAGGATAGGCCCTCTCAAGTCATCAAAGGTGGGGGCCTTATACCCCGGGCCAACAACAACAGCAACAACATCAAACATAGGTTAGTAGAAGGGGTTGGTTTTGGCAATGTTGAAAGGAATGACACTCCATAAAAAACACCTACCCACAAGCTTGTTTGCTTCTGCCTTCTCCTTTATTTTAACCATTGACCTAATAGAAGCTTGTGCACCAGGAGTGGTTCTTGGAACATAGAATGTTGACGTCATTAGGGCATTGTGGAACTTGGAGGTGCAACTGAGGTAAAGCTCTCACTTCCAGTTCTACTTCTTCCAATCTCAGTCCTCATTGATGCCCTCACATCTCTCTACATATCCATATCATCAACAATTTCTAGGGTTGCATGCCCGGGAATTTGTGCAAGGTTGTATTTCAATCGACTGATCCCCCCCTATCATTTCCTTTCCACACAACTTGCAAGTCAATTTCTTCCTATTAAACCCATCCAAGGGCTCACAATATACCCACATATAATCCAAAGCTTTAGGCATTTTGATTTTTCACACAACAATGATTCAACCCGGGGCTAAAAAAAGAAAAATGAATTTCAGATTCAAGCTTGAACAATGAAGATAGTGGATAGTAAGATTCATTGAAATTTGCCCCCTAAAAAAATAATAATGCTGCAAATAAGAAAACAGTCCTAGATTTGGCATAAATGGTGGTAGATCTCTCTTTAAAATTTGGCAAGAAGAGGGAACATTGATAAAAACCCTAAACCTATAAAAAATTTACCAAAAAATTAAACAAAAGATGAGCAAATGGTTACACAATGATATACATACCTGCAAATTGAGAAACCACTAGCAGGAATCAATCCACAATCCACAATAACTCGGTGATTGTTGATGGAAACACAATGAAGCTACTCCTTGGCTCCAAGCAAAATGATAGCAAGCTCCTTTGCTCTCCAAACCCCTCGACAAGCAAGTAAAATGACAAAAAAAAACAAAAAACAGCTTTTATCTTCGACTGTCCGTGGGCTCGACGAATTTTTTCCGTCGACTTGCGATATTTTTGAAAAAATCGGGAAAAAATCGCAATTTCCCCGCCCCGCGATATATCGTTTTGGTGGAGACATCGCGATATATCGGTGATGTCTTCGTAATAACCACTAGGGATTAGTGTTTAAAACTCGTATGAAGTTTCTCTTGAATGTTATATATATATATATATATATAAGATTACAAGTGAAACTTTAATTCTGGAAATTATGCCAGGAAAATGCATAAATTTACAGTAAATTCCAGAAGTATAATTTAAAGAAATAACCCAAAAAATAAAAGCACTTTGAAATGCTTAGGTCAATGGAAAACTCTGCAATATATAATCTATCTAATAATTTATATGGCTCCAAATTACAGAAATTTTACCACCATCTCAATGAATTAGACTTAATGAATATGCTATTGATTTACTCTAATCAAAGAATGGACTTAATCACCACTTGAGTTAACCAATTGCAACCCTGTAAGATACAAGTTAAGTATTCATGCAATTAGATATTATAAACTAAGTGACTTAAGCTCAAAGAATTAGTGTAATAACCATTTTTAATGAGTGGTAATAACCACTAGGGATTAGTGGTGAAGTTTCCCTTGAATGTTATATATATTTAAGCTTACAAGAGAAACTTTGATTCTAGAAATTATGACAGTAAAATGCATATATTTACAGTAAATTTCAGAAGTATAATTTAAAGAAATAACCCAAGAAAAATAATAGAACACTTAGAAATGCTAAGGTCAATGGAAAATTCGGCAATATATAATCTATCTATGAATTCATATAGCTCAAAATTACAGAAATTTAACAAATAACTCAAATATATAAAAAAATATTTTAACCCTTAAAAATAATAAATGAGTTGAAATTTGAAGTTTCTATTTAAATGCATAAAAAAGTAATTTCCAGATTGTAGAAACTTTAATAATTACTAACTATTAATGATAAACAACATGAGAATAAAGCTGAATAATAAAATTTAAAAATCTGAATATTCACTTGATATATCTATGAGATAAAATTCAGTTTTTTGGGCCAAGGCTTGAAGAAAGACTTCTGAAAAAAAAATGATGAACTTCTTGGGTTAAATTTCAGATTTCTCAGTAGATCTAACCCAAAGATATTCAATAAAAATATAGATCCAAACCATTTGTGAAATCTAAATGTGATTCCTTTTAAGGGTTAGCAGATTTCACCATAAACAAAATGAAAAATATTTTTTTGTTATTTTTTTAATATAATAAAATAAAAAGGGGTTTAAGGTTTTTTGTATTTATTCTACCTTTTGGTGGTTGAATGGAAGAGAGTAGTGCCAAACACACTTTAAGGCATGGAGTCACCCAAGATTTAGAATAATCACTAAGGAAAGATTTTGCTCTAGTCTAATTTCTATCTAATGGGTGTGTTGGACATACCTACACAAAATCACAAAGGGAAAAAAGAATTTCTCCTTCTTTCCTTTAAGGATGCACCCTGTTACCTCAAAATCTAGCACCCTCTCAACTAGATGAGTAGGACTGGTCCTAAAGATCTACAACCTTTCGGAAGATGCACCCAATGTCACCACAATGCAATCTCCCCTCGTTTTAGGCCTACTCATTGGACCACAAGAGGCTTCCAAAACAAGGTAAGAATAGACCTATAAGATGTGCTATGAAAACAACTCTATCCCTACAAGACCTTCCCACTGTTAGTAGACTAGTGCCTTATTGGAGTCAGTGAAAGATATACAATATTTTACCGCCTTAGTTGCACTCAGTGGGACTTTCAAGTGAGCCGACAAAGATTAAAAAAGTACTTGCTCAAATTCAGAGCTCAGAGGTCCATCAGGCCTTCATGGGTTTTTTAATTTTTGTACCACATGCTCATACCCCTTCACGAAAATTGTAATAAATGTAATAGCATGACATTATTTTTGTAAGGGACTTGGCTTCCTAAGACTTAAACGTCAACCCGATCATTCCAAGGTGTTTTTTCCCTTGTCAATTATGCAATGTCGAATAAGCAATGTATAATTTTCAAGTTTTTCACCGCTCCTCCAAAGTTGGAATGGTCAACCATCGTCTTCATGGTTAGACCTTGGGAGATTATTAAAGTTCACGTGTCAATGTATATGAGCATGTTAGGCATCAGTATTGAGTTGAATGGACATGTGCTAGGCCCCTCTAGAGTTTCGTCTGATTCCGAGAAAAATATTTTTTTCCTGTTTTTTAAGTCATTTTTAATGGTTTAATTAAAAAACTTGTAAATGGCATAAAAACTTTATCCAAAGGCAGTATTTGGCATGGGGATGCTCGTTTTAATGCTAAGAGCATACTCTTTACCCCGGGACCCATTTTCCATACACTTTGTGTTGCCGCCTTTCACACACCTGGGGGGAAACGTGGCAAAAATCTTCAAGCCACTCGATGTGTACTTGGGGGCAAGTCTCGAGTCAAGGATGTTATCTTGTTCTTGACTTCTCTGTTTAGGCAAACTCCTAACGAAGCCAAGGGGAATAGACCCTAATGCGTTGCTAAGGATGATTAGGCTTTAGTGGTAATGGTTTTAGATGAAGGAGTTTTTAAACAACAAAAATAAAACAAGAAATTTGTACGATGAATCGATTACAACAGCGTAAATAGTACAAGAGTTTTAAATGAATTATTCAACTCATAATTTAGACAGATAGAAAAATAAAGACCAACGTTGAATAAAAATGAAGTAACAAGATTGTATGTGCTGAAAATGTTGAAGTAGATGTTTTGCAATTTGTCTCTTGGTAAAATTTAAATTATTGTGGAAAAATGGGTGAATTAGATTAGGGGGAAGGGGACTCCAAATATACCTGAAGGTACGAGGAGTATGTCCAAAACCCTTATCCAATTTGGTTCTGTACGAGGAATATGTTGACTGGATCAGAGTCTCTGAGACGTGTCCAACACTACACCAACAAGAGTGTAGTCTGATGGTGTCTCGAGGTCACTACCCAGTTGTTCCTGCTTTCTCTATGAGCTTGCCCCGCAACGGATTAAATCGAAGCGTTGGATTTTCGCCTTGGGAGGTTAATTTAAATGTGAGACTAATTAAACTAGTCACCCATGTTGCTTTTGGGGCAGCCAACTATTCGGTCGAACCATAGCGGTGGAGAGCATACACAACAGAGCCTTGGTAAATTCTTAAGGATTTTATGACTGTGTTTGTTTGTTAAAAAGGAAAATAACCTCCAAGAATCTCTTTCAGTTCAAATGAACCTCAATCGAGAAAGCAAGGAGGGGTAAATTTTAAACGAGAAGTAAAAAGAAAACTAACACAAAGTATTGAAAGAAAAGATGGTTTTCTAATTCAGCCTACCACACATCTCTTTCCCCTTTCAGGGAACTCGAGAAGTCTCGGGGTTAGTATTTGTGTTACTCTTTATCAAATAAAGATATGAAATGAATGCACAGATCAAAGTAAATTATTCTGCAAAATAAACTAAACCAAATAAGCAAAACAAGAAAAATGGCACCGACACGGATTCCCCCCCCTGGGGGGGCGGGGTGGGCTTTAAAGAGCTTACTCAAAAGATTTGATTAAGCTCGGTTACAATGCCTGATTGGAAATGACACTTGGTTCTTATAAAACATGAACCCAAGGGCTTACAAATCTTTAGAAAGAAAGCCATGGAGGGATGGGGAACTTCTAGGAAGCTCTGGATGGCCCAAAATTCGATTTTCGGGCAATGTTTCCTTCTCTTTTTTTTATGGACCTGCTAAAAACCAGCAAGCTTTTATCAGTAGAAAGTGCCCAGAAACACTTTGGAAGTGTCTTTGGACAACACACAAACAATCTGTAAAAATTACTAAGTTAAAACTATAAAAAAAGATGCAAAAAATAACCAAACAAGGCAAGCTTTCCTTGGGATCTTGGCTTGCTTTTTGGGTAGCCAATAATGTTATGCAGTTGAATGCGAGATTTAAACTTTAGAATGATCCAAGAAAATGCATTCTAAACAGGATTTAGATCTACCTTTGAACAAGCTTGCTCAGAAATGAACTTTCTTAAACTAGATCTAGGATGCTTATGAGACTTTGAAAAATGAGATCTAGATTTCTTAAATGCTTATAGATGAGATCTAACAAATAATCTTGATTATAATAATTTAGACATTCATAAATAAGCACGGTAACCAAGGAGATCTTGATTTAAAGAAAAGAGGAAGAGGAGTGACGCTTGGTTTGTTGCTGGAATGAATTAGCCAAGAGACGCCCTTTTGTGGAGTGTCGAGGGACAATGTCTTGAGTTTGTTGGAAAAAGAAAGGCGTCAATCTTGATTCACACCTCATCCGTTCTTAGCAACCTGAAACTAGATCACAAATCTTGTACACACCTCATGAAATCTGGATATATATATGAAAATAATGAAAATAACATGCAAAATAATCTTATTTAAACATGTATAATTTGGATCCTTGAACATATATGATATGAATAAAAATAGACAAGTAATCCTACTTGACAATTTAAACTCTTATTGATTCAACTGAATCCTTCAAAGCCAGTACACAAAGGCAACAAGAAATGAGAAAAAGTAGAAGTCACCACATTTGCAGCATGACGCTGTAATCCACAAACAAAAAGCAGTACACAGTATAGCCTCCAAAGCTTCTTTCTACTCAGAAAATGAATGAATATTACAGTATTACAATAACCACCAGCTCTTCATCCAATTCTAACGGGTTTGGAATGAGAGGGTTGTGCTTTATTTATAGCCAGAGAAAGAGAAAGTGGGTGCATCTTCTTGAAATATTGTAACTTCGAAGAATATTCTAAATGTATTTTACTGATGTAACCCATAAGAGATGTTTTATTCCTCTATCGGGATAATACTATTGTATTTGGTCATCATAGAGTCATGAGGTATAACCTTCATTGTAATTCGGGTCAATAGTACCCTCTTGAATATAATATAATAATGTTTTGTGGCTTCCTTGGTGAATTCGGCCCAGTAAGTTTGTTAGGGCCGACTAGTTAGGGTAAAAGTCAAGTGACAGAAACAGTATAAATAGAGGAGTTGTGTTCCTCATTAGAATACACACTCACTTGTGTATAGCGCATAGGAGAGAGAGAGAGAGACATATCTGCTGGGAGAAGGAACATTGTTTGGGGTCTTATCTTTGTACTTTTGATACATCTATATAGAGGAAGTTTTGTTGGGTTTTCTTCCCCATGAGGGTTTCCCAGGATGAACCTCTGTGTTCTTTTGTGTGGTTGTGCTTGTCTATCTTTCAGTGATCCTTTTGCATATGGTTATGATGTTATGATGCTAAATGTTATTAGATATTGTATAACCATTAAAAACATTACATGGTATCAAAACTACCCTGAAATAAGTCTTTGTGCAACCGAAACACTACTACAGCTACAGCTACTGAAGATTAGGGTTTCATGCTTGAAAACCCTAGAAGATGAAAACTAGTCATGTTGGGACTTTCGCTATAACGCGAGATTGGAGAAGGCTCAAAAGCTGAAACTTTGATAGGCCGAAGATGAAGTCTTGTTGTATGCTGAGTAAACGTTTCGGCCTCAGATTCGCTATAATCTAGGAGATACGATTCCTCAAACCTAGGGTTCCATCCTCTCCTAGAATTCAGCCTTAAATAGCTGACCTAGGGATAATTGATATATCTCGACCTAGGAAGGTTGAAATGAAATTTAGCAAGATGTTGTAGATAGGGCACGGACTGTAGTTTCTGTGGTAAATGTTTCAGACCTCGAAGGCGAAACAGGGACACGAGGCAGTCTGTACAAGTTCGTTAATTTGAACAATCCTGAAATAAATCACCTTGGGAAACTTCGCATAAGTCCCACTTGGTGAAACCAATTCTGCTCTAACCTGTGGGGTTGGAAAGAAGCCAGACCATGCTACCTCAATACGAAGTTTCAGACCCAGAGGAGGAGGAATTTCGGAGATACAACAGAAACAATATCAGGCAATTCTGTAGAAGAAATTGAAGAAAATTAGGGCTTCCGGTTCCGAGCACTTCCCTCCATCGATCAGTTGAAAAAGGAGGACTATCAAACTTGCCCTAGGAAGGCGCATCTTTCTATGGAAGAAGTTCCTTATTTTGTGTATTTTTAATTTTTTACCTAACACTACTGTCGGCACAACATACTCCATTGGCACGACACACTCCATTGACTAGACACACTTCTCCAGTGAAGCAAAAGTATATATCGAGCAAAAAACCACATGTGCAGAAAAGACTTTGTACAAGCTCAGAAGGCACACATAGATAAGCACATCTAGTTCCATAAGGAGCTTAAAAATCACCTAGAGTGATGAATATCTTAACCTTTGCTACAAGGTTGAAGATGGAAACCTATAGAAGACAACAAGCTCACGGATGGGTGCAAGAGGAACTTTTCAACAAAGTTCAAGATAAAGGATCTTGGTATCTAGTAACCTCAGATGGATACAGAGAATATCAGTAGCAGAGGATGCTACATGTCACTCCAATACAGAATGTTTCGATACATAGAGTACAAAATGCAGAGGGAAGATGAAGCTCTGCTTCAGGGGAGTGACTGCAGAAGATCTCTGAGATCGACATGGTGTGACAGGATGGACAACTATTTGATGGACTAAGGCTTTACCAACAGTAAAGTGGGCTCCAACCTTCAAGGTTGAATGCGAAAGACTGGGATACGTTGATGACCTGACGGGATGAACTTATTGTAGATGCAAAGAGGAAGTGACGAGGACAGAAAGAGCACCTCAGGATGTTTGGGATCGAGTATGATCTCATGAAGAGGCTGAGTACATTGCAGTATGTTCAGCCTGTAGTGAAGCAATGTGGCTTCGCAAAGTATGCTGTGGAAATCTTAAGAAGATTTGATGTGTTGGATTGTAAAGCCATGGCCACACCCATTGATAGCAACCTGAAGTTGTTATCTAATGAATCATCAGCGTTAGTGGATGTGACTCAGTTGAGACAAATTATTGGGTCGTTGATGTATCTGACGAATACAAGGCCAGATATATGCTTTGTTGTGAACACCCTGAGTCAGTATCTAGTTAAGCCTAGATGTGTTCACCTGATAGCTGCAAAGCATGTGATGAGGTACCTGAAAGGTATGACAGACTTTGGACTATACTATGATGGAGATCATGACTACAGATTGTATGGTTATACGGATTCAGATTGGGCAGGAAGTGCCTCAGATAGGAAGAGCACCTCAGGGGGATGTTATTGTCTGGGATCCGCCATGATCTCATGGTTTAGCAAGAAGCAGTCCAGTATTGCTCTCAGCACGACTGAAGCAAAGTATATAGCAACTTGTTCTGCTAGTTGTGAAGCCACATGGTTTCAGAAGTTGATGTCAGGTCTATTTGATATGGAGTTGGATACCACAGTGATTCTATGTGACAACCAGAGTTGTATAAAAATGACAAAAAATCCTGTGTTCCATGATAAATCAAAGCACATAGGAATCCAATATTTTTACATAAGGGATATGGTGCAGAAGGGAGCTACAAAACTCTAGTATGTGAGTACCGATGAGCAAGTTGTTGATGTATAGACCAAGCCTTTGTCTTGAGTAAAGTTTGAATACTTCTGTGACAAGCTTGGTGTAGTCCGAAAAGACTTTCCTCATAGGGAGGAACAGTTATGATTATGTTGAAGACTTTCCTCGTAGGGAGGAACAGTGATGATGATGCTGAAGACTTTCCTTGTAGGGCGAAACATTGATGATGATATTACAGACTTTCTTCGCAAGGAGGAACGATGATGATATGGACCCTCCGCGGAAAGGGGGAGTAGGTTGATGATATGGACCCTCCCTGGAAAGGGGGAGTGATGATGAGACTATCATTGCGGATGAGATGGCAGTGATGCGCCACTACAGAAAAGGCCAAGTGTGCCTGCAGATGTAGATAAGGTCCGACATTCACTTGTGGACAATAATATCCCCTTTTGAGGATGGTCTTGCGGACAAGAACACTCTCTTAATAAGAGTGGTCCTAGCCCTTACCGGTTGAGGATGGTCCTGTAGACGATAGTACTCTCTTCTGGAGAGTGATCCTACATTCACTTGTAGGATGTTACTATAGATAAGAACATACTCTTGAGAGTGGTCCTAGCACTAACAGGCTAAGAATGGTCTACGATGAGTCCTGCATTCACTTGCGGACGATGTGGTCCTCCATTCATTTGCGGACGATATCTACATTTATTTTCAAACGATACTCTCTCCTGGAGAGTGATCCTACATTCACTTATAGGATGGTGTCGTAGACAAGAACACTCTCTTGAGAGTGGTCCTAGCACTAACAGCCTAAGGATGGCCTACGATGAGTCTTGCATTCACTTGCAGACGATGTGGTCCTGCATTCATTTGTGGAAGAGATCTGCATTCATTTGTAGATGATGTGGTCCTGCATTCATTTGCGGACAAGATCTACATTCATTTGCAGACGATGTGGTCCTGCATTCATTTGCGGACGAGATCTACATTCATTTGTAGACAATATGGTCCTGCATTCATTTGCGGATGATCCAGCTGGTCGATGATGTGGACCCTCCTCGTTAAGAGGGAGTAGGCTGATGAGGATTGCATCATCCTTGGACTTATGTCCAAAAGTGATAGGGATTGATCATCCCGCAAAGAGATCATGTTTGTTGCAGGTTATTATGCTTCTGACGACGTTATTGATAGATAGATCACGTATGATTGTAGATAACAATGTGGATCGAGTGCTGCAAAGGATCAAGTGATCAAGTGCTGCAAGAAGATGAAGATCAAAGCGTTGTTGCAAAGGATCAAGTGATCGAGTGCTGCAAGAAGATGAAGATCAAAGTGCTGCTGCAAACGATCAAGAGATCGAAGTGTTACAAGAAGAAGATCAAAGTGTTACTGCAAAGGATCAAGTGATCGAGTGCTGCAGAAGATCAAAGATAAAGACTCAGTGCTATAGAAGATGATGTTCCAATAGTAAAGATGTTCCAGTAACTGTTCCAATTATTGATGATTGTTGAAATAATCCTATGACGTATAGATGTATCACCTTGATGATGTTGCAAATACTCTCTCTCCGTGCTCCTATAGTTGACGATGTTGTTGTCAGTAGAATACCCTTCTCATTAAGGGGTAGTGTTGAAATATTGTAACTTCGAAGAATATTCTAAATGTATTTTACTGATGTAACCCATGGGAGATGCTTTATACCTCCATCGGGATGTTACTATTGTATTTGATCATCATAGAGTCATGAGGTATAACCTCCATTGTAAGTCAGGTCAATAGTACCCTCTTGAATATAATATAATATTGCTTTGTGTCTTCCTAGTTGAAGTCGGCCCAATAAGTTTGTTGGGGCTGACTTGTTAGGGTAAAAGTCAAGTGACAGAAAGTGTATAAATAGAGGAGTTGTGTTCCTCATTAGAACACACACTCACTTGTGTATAGTGCATAGGAGAGAGAGAGAGAAACATATCTGCTAGGAGAAGGAGCACCTATTTGGGGTCTTGTCTTTGTACTTTTGATACATCTATATAGAGGAATTTTTGCTGGGTTTTCTTCCCCATGAGGGTTTCCCAAGATAAATCTCTGTGTTCTTTTGTGTGGTTGTGCTTGTCTATCCTTTAGTGATCCTTTTGCATTGGGTTATGATGTTATGATGCTAAATGTTATTAGATATTGTATAACCATTAAAAACTTAACACATCTAACACTGGCAGAGGGAGTTCAGTTGAGAGATAGTCTAACTGAGTTTGAAGTGAGTTGAAGTGATTTGAAGTGGAGTGGAACTGGAGAGGTGAATGCCACCTCTCCTACCAAACTCCAACAACCCACTCATTGGCTACCAACATCACCCAACCACTCGCTAATCCGAAAAGGTTGACGTCAAACCTCACGTGGAGCTCCTCACCAACATCATGTGCATCTCCCAAACATATTGACTTTATCCAAAGTTTTTAGACTTTATCCAAAGTTTTTTAAACTTCAACACATGAAAAGGGGTCAACCCTATTTGTAAATGCAAGCTTTATTTGAGGCTAGCGTGAATCCTTCATAGGTTGACGTCACCACTTTAAACCATATGATATACCACAAACTAACCTAAGTTTTAAAAAGACTTTCACATTTTGAGAGGGTTGCATGCTTTATGGGGAACCCATGCCATGTCATTTTCCCACTTAAACATTTGATTTTTTACTTTTAAAATTTTTTAACTTTGGTGCCAAAATGATGCACCTTTACCATTAAAATGCCAATTCGATGCTCCATTAGCTAAATAATGCCTTCCGAGATGTTTTAGCCACCCGAAACATAGGAAAAGTGGCCTTTGAGGTAAAGAGGACGCTCTGAGTGTGAAAACGAGCATCCCCACACCAAAAACAGACTCTGAACCCGACTTTTATTACACTTTGAAGTTTTTTAATTAAAACATTAAAAAATGGCCTAATTTTGCAGGAAATTTTTATTTTATCGCAATTAGACGAAACTCTAGGAAGACCTAGTACATATCCATACGACTCAAATCGAATGCCTGGCATATTTAAAAACATTGACACAAAGGCTCTAATTACCTTCCTACGGCCTAACCACCAAGACGACTACCCCAACTTTGGAGGTGTGAGTGAAAAACTCAGAAATTATTAGTCGTTTGTTCAACAACCAATAATTACCAAGGGAAAAAACACTTTGGGCTAGTTGACTTGATGTCTAAGTCTAGGAAGCCGAGCCTTTTATAAAATTGACCATGCTAGCACATTTTTTACAAATTTCCTAAGGGGGTATGAACATGTGTTTACAATTTTTTTTGAAAAAATCCCCCAAAAAAGGCCTGGCGGATTTCTGAACTCTAACCATGAACAAGTGTGTTTGTTCAAACCTCTCCAGCTCAGTTGAAAAAACCACCAAGTACAACTTAGGTCGTAACACTCCGGGTGATCAAAAAGGCACTTATGGTCAGTTTTCGCTATTAGATCATCAAAATGACACTTAAATGCTAAAAGTGCAACAAATTGGCATAAGTCAATTTGTTTTTAAAAGTCAAAAAGTGATTTTTTAATGGTTAAGTGGTGATTGGGTATATAGTGTGAAGGTTTAAACAACTCATGCAAATGATTGTTCATGTGAAGGCTTGGTCACCATTCAAATATTTATTACCATATGTCTTAAAACCAAAGTTTCATTTCACCCTCACGTTATCACCCATGCAAATGTTCATTAGCGTGAGGGAAATTGGCACATGCGAGTTTGACTTGCGAATTAGGTAGGGTGATGTGGCTTGGTAGGTGAATGAGGTCTCCTACCTCATGAGAGGTCGCGACTCCTCCATGGGATCACTTCAGTTAAGCCCCCAGTCAATCCCATGAATCACTCTCTTCTCTGGGGTTCTTCTGCCAGTGTTGGTGGTGCCCCCTAGGCCTGTTTTTGCTATAAATAAAGCATGCTTCTCTCCCTTTCAAGTTAGTTGGAATATGTCAAGAAGAGCTTGCACTTTGTACCATGTATTCATTTGAGAAATAAAGAGACTTTGGAGGTCTAAATTGTGTTGTGCTCTAGTTGAGTGAATGTATTATCTTCCACCTGTATGGAGGTAACTTGTATTTGAACCATTATGCATGCTTTGAATCTTATGTAGTTTACTTGAAGGGTTGCTATCAACTTTGTGATATAGTTTAATCATTTTGTTTAATGGGCTAAGCTATTGAGTATGAATATTTAGAGATCTTGCTAAATGCTTCATTTGCTTATGAAAGCCTTTATAATATATATCGATTTCTGAACACGTATGCTTCTACATTTGATCTATGTTGTGTGAGTGTGTGATATGCAGATTGTCGTGATTGGAGACGTGGATGATCTTGTTTGATCTCTTTACCTTTCATTTTTTAATAGTATTTGTTGCAGATAAAAGTTCCTCAACGCACCACGATTGAAGGCTCGAGGATCATTTTCTCTCCAAACTTCCCACTTCTCCTTCTCCTGATATCTTTTTTATCATTTTGGTTCTTCTATTTTGAAAAAAAACATTTTTTGGATCAATAATTAAATTCACATTCATAAATAGATCTTAAATCGTTTTTTCTTTATAGATCTAGCTAAGAGTTTCAAGGCATTATCATTTCTTAGTTCAGATCTAGATTACTAGCTTTCTTGTTTCAAGTTATCTATCTCGTAAAAACAAAAGGCTTGATTAGTAAGTTAGTATTTGATTTTAATTTCATATCTAGCAATTTAGTGCTTTTATTTGTTTGCTATCCTCAAGAAGCAAACAAAGACCTTGAGAAAGCAGCTTTCTAGCTCACTTTCTTAGTCATTTTTCACCTAGTTTTTATTGTATTTAATTAGAAAATTTTCAGCGAATTTTCGGTAATTTTCCCAAGCACTCTTAAAGTGTTTTGGGGCATGTTTAACTAATGTTTGCTTGTTGTTTTTGCAGGTTTAACGAAACAAGAGTAGGAACTCTGGCGAAAAATCGAAAAATTGAAGAAAAATAAGACTAACAGGTTTAGCGTGAATTCTTTAAAATTTTGCAGACTGTAATATAACAAAAGACAAGTGCAATAGAAACATCAACAACATCACACACACTGAACACTGTAATTTTTCACAGGGAAACCTTTAAAAGACAAAAACCCCAAAAGCATTAGTAATTCATCTCTTAAAATGAGATGACAAAGTCTTCAAAATTTCTCAAACCCTAGTGGGTTTGTACCACAGATAAAAGTTCACAAATTATGAATTTTACAACAAAAAACCAAATTTGGGCTTTTCGCCCTAATTTATCTCAGCTGCCCAGAATCTCAGATATGCTGCCCAGATCTATTTCTTCCTTCCCAGACTGCTGCTCGAACCTGAACAATTCTGTACCTGCTGTACGGATGCTTCCCGGATGACTCAGTTGCTGCCCGGAACCTTGCTGCTACTGCTCGAGCCTTTCACCAAGCTTCCCAGAGATGAAACAGAGCTACCTGAGCTCTGTATGACCTGCCCGAGAACAGATCCGGACTGCCCGAACTCTATGTGGGTTGCCTGGGGGCAGATTCGGCATGCCCGAATGTTGTGAGGGCTACTCGAGGGTGAAGCAGGGCTGCCCAAGGATAAATCCGGTTTTCCCAAGCCCTTGTTGTCTGCCTATGAAGTCTTGAAAGCTGCCCGTAAGGATCTGAAGGCTTCCCGTGACTTTGCTAAGGATATCCGTGAGGGTTTGAGGCCGTCTCTCAAGTTGCAGCAGGTGAAGTGATGAATAGGGTGAATCCCTAGCCTGAAGAGAAGAGGATGAGGCTGCTGCAAATCACCATGAAACCCTAGCTGAGGGTTTATTGTAACAACTGTAGGTGCCCTAGCTAGAATCCTCCATGCTAGGGCATAACCACAAAGATTGTCCTTCTCTTCAATACTAGCCAAAATCTTCCTTGAGTAGCTGTGAGATAATGATGAGCAAGTGTATGATAATGAAATGGATTGATCTTATTTTATAGCCTTTGAATCCCCTTTAAGTGGACCAAAACTCAAAAGAACAAAATAATATTATTTTATTCTTTTATCTTTTTTACTTTTACCTTTAGTGGTACTAAGAGTCTTTTTGCACTTTCACTTTGACTCCTTAGTGACCTAAGGGTCCTCATGTATTTTTTACTTTTACCTTTAGCCTTCTTCATGTGCCATGTGGTCAAAACAAGTGGTCAAGGTGGTCCTTCATCCCCACTCAAAGTACATCATCATAAATAGAGAGAATTACTAATACTTTTATCTCACACTCCATGTGACACCAAGATTAGGTACTGAGTGTCTTAACCAAGGGTAGTTAAGCCTTGGAGAAGATCACAAAACCCACAGATCGAGGGTCGGAATGCCTCACATACCCAAACCTGTTCTAGGACTTATAGTGATATCCTGGTAACAGACCAGGTGCCTTAGCCATAGGCTACATAATTTGACTCGAGGTCAAATACTTGATAACAGATCAAGCGCCTCCAATCTCCTAGAGAATGGCCATCAACCCTACGCTGAGTCCCCCAATACTAGACTGGTTCATCTTCACTGTAACTGACCAGGTGCATCCATTCAAAGAATGGCCACTTAGGTCTAGGCCGAGTCTCCCAGTATTGGACTGGTTCCACATCCTGGTCCTTGACCAGTTGTCTCCATTCAACAGAATGGCCACTTAGCTCTAGGCCGAGTCCCCCAGTGCTGGACTGGTTCCACATTTTGGTCCTTGACCAGATGTCTCCATTCAACAGAATGGCTACTCAACTCAAGGTTGAGTCCCCTAGTGCTGGACTAGTTCCACATCCTGGTCCTTGACCAGATGTCCCCATTCTCCTGAGAGAATGGCTCTCGATGCTGCTCAGGAAAAATCACCACTCCCTCTCAGCGAGAGAAGTATTCTCTGCCATGCCAAGATTGTCACGAAAGTCCACGAACTTTGTTGTTGTCAGAGGCTTGGTCAAGGTATCTGCGATCTGTTCATCTGTACGAATGTACTGCAACTTTAGAGTGCCTCTCTGAACTAGGTCTCTGATGAAATGATACTTCATTTCAATGTGTTTCGATCTATCATGAAACACTGGATTCTCTGAAAGCTTAATGCAACTTTGATTATCACAATGGATGATCGTTGAGTCAAGCTTTCCACTGAACATATCAGATAGTAGTTTCCTGAGCCAAATTGCTTCCTTGCAGGCGTCACTTGCAGCAATATACTCAACTTCAGCTTTACTCTGTTTTATGGAACCCTATTTCCTCCTGGACCAAGAGATAATTGCAGATCCCATACTGAAGCAGTAACCTGAAGTACTTTTCCGATCTACTGCACTGCCAGCCCAATCTGAGTCAACATAACCTGCTAACAATACTCCACTATTGAAAGTATACTTGAGAGCCCATAAGTGATAGTACCTCTCACATATTTGAGTACATGTTTGGCATCTACCCAGTGTATGTGCTTTGGATTGGACATGAACTGGCTCAAAGCATTCACTGTGTAACAGATGTCTGGTCTCGTGTGTAGGAGATACATCAAGGATCCAATGAGCTGTCTGTACAGAGTAGAGTCCACATCTTGTGAACTGGTGGCTAAGTCTCACAACTTTGTCAAGTTGGTAGTCATGGGCACGCTCATGGACTTGCAGTCCTACATCCCAAATCTCTGCAAGATGTCCACTGCATACTTCCCTTGTGTCAGGAAAATATCGCCTAGCTTTTGCCAGACCTCTAGGCCAAGAAAATAATGCATCAGAGCAAGATCCTTCATTTCAAATTCAGAGGTGAGCTCTCTCTTACATGTTATCAGTTGGTCCTCACCTGTAAGGAACAAGTCATCCACATATAGGACAAGGATCAAGATATGATTATGAACAACCTTAAAGTACAGATTGGAGTTAGCAGTACTTTCGGAAAACCCCAAGCTGTGAAGGAGTCCATCAATCCTTGCATACCAGATTCTCGGAGCCTGTTTGAGCCTATACAATGCTTTCTTCAGCTTACACACATAGGACTTATCCCCATGTGTCACAAAGCCTTCAAGTTGTTCAATATAGACTTCGTCATCAATCTTTCCATTGAGGAAGGTTTTTTTTACATCCATCTGATGTAAGTTCCATCTGAATACTGTAGCAAGAGAAATGATGGTTCTGATAGTAGTATACCTAGCGACGGGAGCAAAAGTCTCGTCATAGTCTATGACCTCTTTTTGAGTAAGGCCACAAGCTACAAATCTGGCTTTGTACTTCTCAATGCTGCCATCAACAACATGCTTGCTTTTGTCGAGCCATCTCGATGCTACCATTGACTTTCCTGTCGGTTTGGGAACAACTTCCCACACATCATTCTTCTGATTGAATTGTACTCTTCGATCATGGCATCGATTCGTACCTGTTGACTTGCTGCTTCTTTGTACGTGGAAGGTTTAGCACTAATGAGCTAGCTCATAAGACCTGAGTACTTTTGTGGCCTTATGCTTTCTCTAAAAGTCTTGGGAGGAGCTTTATGCTTCTCAGCTTCTTGTATCGTTTCTCGGTACCATGCATGTCTCTTTTTGGAAGGAGGAACTTCAAGCAGTTCTTATGGTTGAATTTCAATTTCCTCGAGTGCTTCTGGAATTTGATTCTCAAAATCCGAGTGGGGCATTAGGAGAGCAATCAGAGCTACGGGTACCAACAAAGCAACAGATGAGGAAGGTCTTTAGGCCGAATTCACGAAACATGGCATCCAGTCTCTTTAGTCCTATATTGTTGATTTATTTAACCATGTCATTTGTTCTAGCTTCCATCCTGCTTGGGGAAGACACATTATTCATCTAATCCACAAATCGGGGAGTAACGCAGATCCAAACAACTACCGAACTATCTTGGTGGGCCATACATTCTCCAAGCTCTACACCATAGTCTTACATCAGTGGCTTTTTTAGGAGCTAGAGAGACAATCTCTCAGGGCTATAGGGTAAGCTTGTTTCCGCCCGGACTACCAAACGATTGATCACATCTTCACACTCTAAGCCATTATTGAGGAGGTTTGACATAGCCCTTCAAAAGTTTACAGTTGCATTGAATATTTTCGGAAAGCACTTGACACAGTGTCGAGGGATGCATTATTCCACAAACTCCGCGACATTGGCATACCTGAGACTCTCTTGCCAGCTATCATGAGACTATAGGAGTCAGTTATAGGACACCCCGAGATGGCACATGGCCTTTTTGATTTCATCCAAAGTACTATTGGGGTAAAGCAGGGATGCCCCTTCTCACCAACCTTCTTTGGGATACACATTGACGAGCTAGTCTTTCCTCCATGAGCACATTCAAGAGGGTGATGGTTTCCATCTACATCAAGTATTGATCTCACTTCTTCTTTTTGCGGATGACATGGTGTTGTTGGCTTCTACTCCTTAGGGCCTACAGAGACAGATTGACACCTTCACCAGCTTTTGTGACCTTCAACAGTTGATGGTCAACCTAAGTAAAACCAAGGTTATGGTCTTCAATGCATCAAAGAGCTCTCTTACAAGCTTGCATTTTAACTTTCGAGGGAAGAAATCGAGATCACCACGTCTTACATTTACCTAAGAGTACAATTCACATGGTTGGGTTTTGGTATGGGGCAGGCCCTCCAGCCTCGACTCAACAAAGGATACAGCTCCTTAGCATTTATAGAGAAACAATGCTTTCAGAACTAGTTTTAGGACATCTCATCCAAACTCTATCTCATGGAGGCGATTATTAGACCCATAGTTCTCTATGCTTTTGAAAATTGGGGACCAAGCTTGGTACAAACAGAATGGGCTAGACAAAAAGAGTCCAAACCCTGCTTCTCAAGCGCATCATTCGATGCAAGCATATTGTTCCGCAACACATTATTCAGACAAAGTCCAGCGTCCACCCCTTCCGCCTTAAGTTCATCTTCTGTTTGTGTTAGTTTTTCAACATTAAGCTAGCATTATTTAGGATCTTTAACTGAGAGAATAACAAGTACAGTAATCAAACACAAGAGACAATGAACACAGTGTTTTTCCTCGGGGAAACCATAAATGGAGAAAACCCCGCAACTTTCTCAGAGATAGAATCAACACCAAAACAGTAAAAGCTCAAAACAGTAAGTGATCTCCCGACAGCAGTAACCTTCTTCTTGTCTAGCCCCAGTGTCTTCTCCTTCCTCAACTATGCACTACACTTGAGTGTGTATGAGTTGTGTTAAATAGAGAGTCCAACTCTCTATTTGTACTAATCCCAACATGACTAAAACCCTACCAGGGCCGACCTCTACTAGGAGAGTCTAATAACCCTAATGCCCCGGAACTGCGAGGACTTTAACCCTTAGACAATCGGAGGGTTACCCACAATGACTTGACATGACTTGTTTACATTATTGATCCTCCCGATCGGAACATCGGGGCATGACAACATGACTCAATTACATTATAGATACATCCCGAAATAAACATCGGGTTACAATACATAAGATACATAGATGAATACATTCTGAAGTTACAAATACATCAACACTCCCTCTTAACTAGGAAGGTATTCTTTCGACACAATTTTCAGCACTGGTCTTCTTCTCTGTATCAACTGGATCATCTCATCATCTGCATCTTCAGGTCTTCTTAGTCTTCAAGTCATCTTCGTCTTTAAGTCATCTTCATCTTTAGATCTGGGTCATCACTCGATCTGGATCATCACTGGACATCATCACTGGATTTGGATCATCACTGGACATCATCAGTGGATCTGGATCATCACTGGATCTGGATTATCACTCGATTTGGACCATCACTGGACATCATCACTGGATCTGGATCATCACTGTATCTGGATCATCACTCGATCTGGATCATCACGGGTGCTATCTCATGATTCTTCTCGTCACAGGAAGTTCTACAGAGCCAGCCCTTTTTCATGCTGGTTGTAGGCCTAGCCTCCATGTAGGTCTTCTTCAGCACTTATATCTGACCTACTCGTCAAAAAGGCACAGCACTCATATCCATCCAGGCTGGAACACATCCTGCACACAATGATGGAAGATTTCCGTACTTCCATCCAGGCTGGAACACATCCTGCACACAATGATGGAAGATTTCCACACTTCCATCCAGGCTGGAACACATCCTACACACAATGATGGAAGATTTCCACACTTCCATCTAGGCTGGAACACATCCTGCACACAATGATGGAAGATCTATGCACTTACATTCATCCAGGATGGAACCACATCCTACCACAATGATGGAAGATTTCCGTACTTCCACCCAGGCTGGAACCATATCCTACCACAATGATGAAAGGGCTCTGCACTTACATCCATCAAGGCTGGAACACATCCTGCACACAATGATGGAAGGGCTTGCACTCATATCTGATCTTGTAGAAACCAATCCTACAGTCACATCAGAATGGCCCCCAATCCTCGACTAAGCTACCTGGTAACTAACCAAGTGCCTCCATTCTCCTAGAGAATGGCAGTTGCCCTTACATCCGACCTACTCGTCGGAATGGCCAACACTCACATCTGACATGGAAGGAACCTAATCCTTTAGCCATGACAGAATGGTTCAACCTTTACATCTGATCAAGTGGGAACACATCCCTCTATCACATCAGAATGGCTTCTCAGTCCTAGACTGGGTTTTCCTGGTAACTGACCAGGTACCTCCATTCCCAGAATGGCAATTGCCCTTACATCTGTCCTGCTCGACAGAATGGCAAGCACTCATATCTGACATGGAAGGAACCAATCCTCTCACCATGACAGAATGGCTCAACCCTTATATCTGGCCATGGAAGGAACCAATCCTCTCACCATGTCAGAATGGCTATGGGTCTCATCACTTTCCCTTGGAGGAAACCTCAATCTGGAGAATACCAAGCTTCTCCCTGAAGTACTCGAACTTCATCCTAGCCAATGGCTTCGTCAATACATCAGCTATATGTTCCTACGTCGCAACATACTGGAGCTTCACTGCTCCCCTCTGCACCATATCCCTAATATAGTGGTACTTGATCTCGATATGCTTCGACTTGTCATGGAACACTGGATTCTCTGACAACTTCACGCAACTCTGGTTGTCACAATGTATACAAGTAGCATCCAACTGGAGATCAAATAAATCAGACAGTAGCTTCCTCAGCCATACTGCCTCACAACTAGCTGAACAAGCTGCGACATACTCTGCTTCAACTGTACTCAGTGCCACACAGGATTGCTTCCTGCTAAACCAAGAGATCACACCTGATCCCATACTGAAACAACACACTGAAGTGCTCTTCTTATCGATGGCACTGCCTGCCCAATCTGAATCAACATAACCCTCCAGTTTAATATTCTGATTCGCATCGTACTTGAGCCCATAATCAATTGTACCCTTCAGGTACCTCAGAATATGCTTTGCAGCAATCAAGTGAACATGTCTCGGATCTGTCAGGAACTGGCTCAAGGTGTTCACAGCAAAGCAAATGTCTGGCCTTGTGTTCATCAGGTACATCAAGGACCCAATCATCTGACGATACATCGTAGCATCAACCGACTCTGATGAAGCATCGTTCAAGAGCTTCAGGTTCGATGCCATAGGTGTGGCCATATCCTTGCAATCCATTATCCCAAACCTCTTCAAGATCTCTACTGCATACTTCCCTTGTCCAAGGAAGATTCCATCTATACTCTGCCACACCTCCATACCTAGAAAGTAATGCATCATCCCCAAGTCCTTCATTTTGAACTCAGCAGCAAGATTTCTCTTCGTATCAGCAATCAACCCATCCGTACCTGTCACAAATAGATCATCTACATATAGTAGAAGCATCACTGGGTTGCCATCTTCAACCTTGTAGTAAAGGTTGGAATCTGCTTTACTCTTGGTAAAGCCCAAACTAGATAGAAAGCTGTCAATTCTGCCGTACCAGGTCCTGGGTGCCTGTTTCAAACCGTACAGGGCTTTCTTCAATCTGCACACATGAGACTCCCTGTCATGAGTCTCAAAACTGAGTGGCTACTCTACATACACTTCCTCTTCCACCTCACCATTCAAGAAAGCAGTCTTGACATCCATCTGGTGTATTTTCCATTTAATCACTACAACCAGAGCAAGTACTGATCTGATGGAAGTGCATCTGGCTACAGGAGCAAAGGTGTCTTCATAATCTATTCCTTCCTTCTGAGAGAAACCCCGAGCCACAAATCTTGCCTTATATTTTTCGATGCTACCATCTGCAGCATGTTTGATCTTGTAGATCCATTTGGAAGTTACAACTGACTTCCCGTCTGGTCTTGGAACAACATCCCAAACATCATTCTTCATGATCGATTGATATTCTTCGATCATAGCATCCTTCCATTCTTTCCGTTCTGCCGCTTCTTCATAACTGGAAGGTTCTTTATCAATGAAATCACATAGTAAAGCTACATACCCGGAGCAAGATCTGGTCCTCTTTCTTTCTCTGTGATTCTCTTCTAGAGCCCCATATCTCTCTGCACCTTGGATAAGTTCTCGTACCCAAGCAGGTTTCCTCTTATGAGGATTCTTCTCCAGAGGTGGATCTACAGGTCTTTGTGGTTCTTCGAAATCTCGATCTTCTTCTTGAGTTTCTTCATTCATGGCTGTATCATGAATTATGGGTGCTTCTGCTTCTTCAGGTTTTTCAGCAGGTCTCTTTCTGGATTTGTTGTTAGCTATGTCTTCATCAAATGTCACAACCCTGCTGATGTCAATCTTCTTGTATCCTGGGAAATATATTCTGTAAGCCTTCGAGCTTTCAGAGTATCCCACAAATATACCCTTCTTTCCTGAAGGATCTAATTTTGTTCTCTTCTCTTTTGGAATGTGTATGTACACAGGACAACTGAATATTCTGAGATGGCTGACTTCTGGTTTCTTGCTGGAGAAGACTTCTTCAGGAGTCTGGTTTTTCGAGTACTCTATGTGGAGTACGGTTCTGTGCATACACCGTTGTTCTCGCAGCTTCAGCCCAAAGATGCATAGGAAGATATTGATCATGAAGCATAGCTCTTGCTGCTTCCATGATAGTTATGTTCTTCCGTTCCGCAATCCCATTATGTTGTGGATTATAAGGAGTGGACAACTCCCTCTTAATCCCTGATTCTTTGCATAGCTCTTTGAATTCATTTGAAGTGAATTCTCCGCCATTGTCTGATAGAACAGTCTTGATCTTCTTTTCAGTGTGGTTCTCGATCAAGGCTTTGAATTCCTTGAATTTGCCGAATACTTCGTCTTTGTTCTTCATGAAGTAAACCCATGTCTTCCTAGAAAAATCATCAATAAAAGAAACATAATATGCATACCCGCTTAATGAGTTTGATGACATAGGACCGCATACATCGGAGTGGATGATTTCTATGATTCCTTTAGCTTTGCTTTTGCTGCTAAGAAATGTCTTCTTTGTATTCTTTCCTTTCGCACATCCTTTGCAGACCCCATCATGTTTTGCTCAGAATTCTGGAAGACCTTCAACAACTTTGCTTGCAATTGGCAGTGCTCTGTAATGCAGATGTGCAAGCCTTCTATGCCAATGTTCACTTGGCTCTATTGTGTCATGGACCAATGCTTGTTCTGGATGGCCCTTTAATTTGTACAATCCTCCTTCTTGTTCTCCAATCACCACCGCAACATCGATAGTCTTTCTTCTTGGCCACATGATGACTTGACCATCTATGAATGCAACCCGCATTCCTTTTGCATCTAGTGCAGATATGGAGAGGAGGTTCTTCTTGAGCCCTGGCACAAACAATACTTCCTTCATTGTTAGACTTTCCAGAGTCTAGTTTATAGGAAGATTCTCCACTACCTTTTATTGGATATTGGTAGTCATCTCCTAGCTTCACCTTGTGAGGTGATTCATGTTCTAATAGTCTCACAAATGATTCCTTGAATCCAGTGATATGTTTGGAAGCCCCACTGTCTATAAGCCAATCATCACTTCCATGAGTAATGTTACCTGTGAGAGCGGAGATCAAAACATATTCATCCTCGCTTGAAGAATCTTCACTTTCATATTTGGTTCTTTTCTTGGATGGTTCATCATCCTCTGCGGCATGAGCATGATGTCTTCTTTTGTTCCCCTTCTTCTTATGAGAGTGGACCTTGTTCTTAGGACAGTCTTTTGCAAAGTGTCATATTTCATCACATGTATAACATCTTAATCTAGATAGGTCCTTTGTACTATTGTCTCTATGATGAAGATCCTTACCTTTGGGGTGATGAGCTCTTCTTCTGCCTTTCTTGGAGTGAACTGTGTTGCCGCCTAATTCACACTTTAAGGAACATGAAAGTCACAACCTGCTATGTGTGTCCTTGGGGGCAAGCGAGAGCTGGGGACCACTGTCACCACAGTCCACAACTCCTTCGTTTAGGCAAGATCCCAACAGAGCCAAGGGGGGGAGTCCCTACGGAAGACTAAGTTCCAGATTTATTAATTAATTACAAATTAAAGGGATCTTATTATGGTGTGAGGCTAAGGCTTTGAGAGATGACAGTCAAACTAATGCAAGATGCAATATTTCAATGACAATCAATCCTTTTAATATAACTAGTGCCTAAGTAATGGAGTCAGAGAATGCAACTTTCGATGGATGCAGTCTAGTTTAATTATCCCACAGGTTAAGTTATCTAACAATGAGATGAAAATAAACTATGAACAATATACACAGTTATGAAAGATTTATGAACAATATGAAAAAATAATAAAATCACAGTTGAGTAATATGAACAGTATTAAATAGTTGAGCAGTAATATCATGAATAAACTTGATGCTAACAATACTCAAATAAATAGCAGAAAAATGTACACCATTTGACTAATATCCACAAATTAGAAAATTATTGGGTTTGCTTTGCAAGTGCAACAATAACTGAAAGGAAACAAGCACAATATTGGAGTGAAATGCTGCTGGGATGCAAATGTTATAGAACCGGTTCTGCAATGTCTCTTGGTTTATTTTAGGTAAATTTTATTAAGGTTTTTCCTCTTGAAGTTTAGTTTTCGAACCAGTGGTGTGACTACCCCAATCTAGTACTTCTCAAGTCAAAGAAGGAATGCTGGTGCGCTCAAAACAGTGGAAACAAGTCCACCTGTAGCTCCCAGGTCAAACCCCAATGCCCCGGTGCTCAACAAGGAGAACGTAGAACGCCTAGAGACCCCCCACGGTCTTCTACCCCAAGTAGCTTCCGAGGTCACTGTTTTTAATCAACCGGAAAAATATCAAGATGGATGCCTATTAAACTAAAACTCCTCTACCCCCTATCGTATCTCGTGAGTACCCCGAAGGGTGATAACCGAGTAGAGGAACAGGGGCTAGTGAAATTGTTGTTGGTTAATTTTAGGGGTAAATTTTAAGTCTTGGTGATCAGCATGCAAGGTTAATTTTATACTATCAACAAGATCAACCAAGCGGTATCCCTTATGGGAGATGCTGGTACTTGATCTTGGACTGAAAAGCAAAATGTGAAGGTTTGTAGCAGAAAAAAGAAGTTGTTCTAGTTAGACTAAGCCCCCACTTCTCCTGCTTTTCATACCCAACTTGAAGTCCCTAAAGGGAGATGACAAGTAGGACAGAGGATACACCGGATCAGTGGGTTGTATGGTTACTCTTTTGACAGAAAATAAAATTTAAATTTAGCTACTTTGAAAGGAAAATGCAATTAGCTAAACAATGTCCTAACCGCAAAACAATCTCTGTTACAGAGATGGTGGTCTGTAACAGAGATGGTGGGTAAACAGGAAATGAAAAAAAATTATCCTAACCTCACTTCAATCCCTTAAGGGAAGGTGGGTAAACAGAAATAAAACTTGCATAAACATAAATCTATGCAACTAGTTATCTAGGCTACCTCTACACTACTCATATACAGATTTACAGCAGCTTTTAAAGCTTTAGAGAATACCCCAAAGAGAACTTCTCTTTTGGGGTTTACAATCTTGTAGAAGAAAGAGAAGAAATGTGGTTTTTTGGCCCCTTTTGGACCAGAACTTTTCTAGGGCTTTTTTTTAGTCAATTTTGGGCAGCATAACCCCCTCTTCTATGCATAAACCTGCAACAAACTAGCAACTTTACTGGCTGGAATTTACTGCAGAAACACTAAAACAGAAAGTTAGGACAGATTAGTATAAAACCCAAAAAATTTACTAAAAAATCTGAACTTGAAATTTTTGGAAAAAAGAAGTTTTAGTACTTTAAAAATGAATTTTTGGGCATCCAAATGATGTATTAACAGCAGATTTATAACTCTATACTAATCGACAATGGAAGAAAGCCCTAAAACAAAGGTTTTATTCACTATACAGTGAATAAAACTCAGTTTTAGGGGAGAGAAAGAAATATGGACGAAAATGCAAATTTGAAGAAAGAAACCCTTGGAGGAGCCCTTCTTAGCTTTAGATTCCTGCAAAACAAATCTATCAGAGCTGCAACAAGTAAGCCAAGAGATGAGCACAAAAATAAATCCTACAAAATACTTTGTAGAATCTTACCAATCTACTCACAAATGAAGATAGAAGTACTTCTACCTACAAGTCTTTCCACAAAATACTTCGTGGAGAGCTTCCAAGCTAAACAAATGCAACAATAATTGATAAATCCACAAGGTTACCTCACTAATCCAAGCATGAAATGAGAGATCCACACCAACAATTTGCCTCCAAAGCTTTCTTCTATTATAGCCCAACTAGGGCAAGATTCAATACAACAATAGCAAGAGGCTTGGGCCAAATGCTTGAGAGAATATGAGAGGAGAATAGGGGAAGATTTCAGCAGCATAACAATAGCATGAGAGATATCTGTAAATGAGGGAGTGAGACCCTCATTATATAGTTGAGGAGCAACCCCAACCCCTTGAAGATCAATGGCCAAGATTAGATCTAGATCTACATCTAGATTAGATCTCCACCACTAGATCTAGGTATTTGACTTTGGACCCCTCTCAACCAATCAAATAGCCTAGGCGCCTCCTCAATCCATGGCTTGGGTGCTTGATCCATGCCTCAATCCATCCACACCCTTAGATCTAGGGTTTTTGACCAAGGTGCCACCTTTAGATTGCTTTTAGGGTTTATTTGTGGGCCCAAAGGCTAGGCGCCATCTATGGAGGAGCCTTTAGGGCTAGGCGCCACCTTTAGAGGAGCTCTCCACTTTAGCGCTCCACTAAAATGAGGGTTTTCTACCCTAGCGCCACCTTTGGAGACGTTTTCCACACTAGCGCCCACCTTAGAATGCCTTTTCACATGTGACGCCTCCCAAAAATGGTGGTCTGGCCACTTAATATTCACTTGGACCACCTCTTAATGTAGCGCCTCCTCTTAATTAGGGTGGTTTGGACCATGCTTAAGTCCAAAACAAATGTTTAACCTCTTGACTTAGGATAAAACTCAAAAGTTCACTTTCATTTAATTTTTAAAATTTAATTTAAAATTTCCCAATTTTTTACTTAGGAAAATTTAAAAATAAATTTCAAAAATTAATATCTTGGCCATGGGGGGGTGGAAAAATTTGAAATACATTTTCCTAGGCTTAGCAACCCCCAAACAAAATTACCATGACATTATTTGATTTTTTACTTCAAAATCAAATAATGTGAATTTTAACTTAGGGAAAAATTAAATAATTCCCTAGGGGAGATAGACCCCTCCTGACCAAAATTGGTCTCTCTTCAACCCCTTGTCAGAATGACATGGGACTCGAAGCAGTGGCTTAGGGGGTTTCATAGCAATTACCTTGCATTCATAGCCCCTATTACAAAGTGCCAGTGCTTGAACAATTACATTATTACATCAAAACCTAGTTAATTAACCACCAAGGGGTGAAATTAATCAACTAGAAATAAATAAAAATACAACATAACGAAACTCCGCAAGACTCTATACAGATGCCTAGCATGGTCACGAATAACATTTTGAACCCTTAGCCACCCCATGGACTTGATTGTTAGAACGCTCGTCACCACTTTAGAGGATTTTGAGTGAAAAACCTAACCAATTAAAATCGTTTAAAGAACAAGATTAATTGGAAAGGGAAAAAACACTCGATGAGGGGACTTCCCTAACAACCAGTTCCATGGTGTGGCGTCCATATCATATGACCCACACTAGCACATATCATTACATTAATTTTCCCACGCAGGGGAGCGAACATTTCGTTTTACAAAGGGGCAATTGCCCTGCAGAAGTGAAAAATCCTCAGATTTTTCCAAGGTACAATTTGTACAACTATGTACATCTTTATGTACATGAAGTTGCCACCTAGTCGAAATAGGTGGGCAACAAACTGTGAGAGCTTGATTTTCAATTCCCATCTTCTCTTCTCGAGCTGCTATCCGTGCTTCTTCTTGAGAACATTCTTCCCATAGTCTGTTGAATTTGACTAACTTATTTCTGGCACAGATTCCTTGGATGAATGAATCCCATGACCTAGGAAGGCCATTCAAAGTTGTCATCACAATCTCTGCATTCTCCACTTCTTCATCTACAGCTTCTAATTGTTCCTTGATCTGAGAAACCCTTGTGAAGTAAGACTGGATGGTCTCTGCATTCTGAATCTTCACATTCTTCAGTTGATTCCTTAGAGTCATCTTCTGGTTTATGTTCTTCCCTTCAAACAATTTGGTTAGGGCATCAAACATAGCTTTAGGTGTCTTGAGAGAGGACACCTGTGGGATAAGGTGATCCTTGATAGAATCAGCAATGATCCTCTTTGCCATAACCATCTTCTTCTTGTGTAAGGCCTTTGCCTCATCTCCCTCTGGAACTGGAACCTCCTCATGGATGTAGGAGTCCAACTCATTTTCTTCCAGGACCAGGGAGATCCTATACTTCCAGGCTCGGAAGTTATCAGCTCCCTCAAGCTTTTCATCAAGCTTGGTATGATGAGACATCTTAAACTGAGCACCTCAAATGGAAATACAAGAGATTTAGATCTTACCGGGTCAAAATGTTAGATTTGGATTTGAAGCTGAAATCCTGCAGTACTTGATCAGGAGCAAATTAGGGTTTTGCTTTTTCGGAGATTTGTCCACCCAGATGGCTTGAAATTTATCCCTAACTTCGATTTTGGGGAGGAGATCAATCCAGGCCTGGGGTCATTGAAAAATTCCTCTTCTGTGAAAAGCCCTAATTTTCGGCAATAGTGTCGGGTCCAAAACTGAAAAACCTCAGAATTGGATTCTGCTTCGACAAAAAGATGCGCCCTAAGGAGGAGAGTTATTCCACCTTACTTTTGCTGAAAATCTGTGGAGGAAGATCCACAAACTAGGAAGCCCTAGTTCCTGTAGCTGCACAGTGTCTTCTTCTCATGTTAGCTCTGATACCATGTTAGTTTTTCAACATTAAGCAAGCATTATTTAGGATCTTTAACTGAGAGAATAACAAGTACAGTAATCAAACACAAGAGACAATGAACACAGTGTTTTTCCTCGGGGAAACCATAAATGGAGAAAACCTCGCAACTTCCTCAGAGATAGAATCAGCACCAAAATAGTAAAAGCCCAAAACAGTAAGTGATCTCCCGACAGCAGTAACCTTCTTCTTGTCTAGCCCCAGTGTCTTCTCCTTCCTCAATTATGCGCTACACTTGAGTGTGTATGAGTTGTGTGTTAAATAGAGAGTCCAGCTCTCTATTTATACTAATCCCGACATGACTAAAACCCTACAAGGGCCGAC
The DNA here is from genome assembly GCA_001517045.1 of Pseudotsuga menziesii. Classification (NCBI taxonomy): domain Eukaryota; kingdom Viridiplantae; phylum Streptophyta; class Pinopsida; order Pinales; family Pinaceae; genus Pseudotsuga; species Pseudotsuga menziesii. Next base: position 163,792 of record LPNX010015064.1, on the reverse strand, counting down.
CTCTACTAGGAGAGTCTAATAACCCTAGTGCCCCAGAACTGCGGGGACTTTAACCCTTAGACAATCGGAGGGTTACCCACAATGACTTGACATGACTTGTTTACATTATTGATCCTCCCGATCGGAACATCGAGGCATGACAACATGACTCAATTACATTATAGATACATCCCGGAATAAACATCGGGTTACAATACATAAGATACATAGATGAATACATTCTGAAGTTACAAATACATCAACAGTTTGGTCTCTTTCCTCCACAGAGGCAAATCTTTCAGAGGCTCCACCACACGAAGTGAGAGGTACCCCTACCTTGCACTTTGCTCCTCGGAGGCTCTCGCTTCAGATCAACCACAAGCCATGCACGTGGTTGGTTCTTAGAGGCATCTCAGTTTCTCCAATCGATGACCATCTCTCCACAACGCCTTCCCTTGTTCAAATTCTCCCTAGATGCACCAATCCATCTCTTGCCACTTAGGCAGGTACTGAACCAGTCCATCACGGAGGATATCTACAAATTGTACATACAAGTTACTTGGAATTCACCTCCAATGAGTTTGGGCTCAAAGATGTCTTTCTACCTTTAGCACTTCCCAGAGCTACAGGATGGCATTATCGTCTGTCCCCCATACACACACAGACATTGTATGCATTCACTCAGGATTCCCTTGGGACGACTTCGAGTTGTTCTCATTAACTCTAAGTGGAGACAGACCACCATTTATCACAATCTAATAAGATCTTCCAGGTGTGCCACTTACAAGAGCCAGAGACAGAGATGCACCTCATCTTTAGGTGTCCTTTATACTATGAGATCAGAGGACGATACCATTGCCTCTAGAGGGACTTAGGGAGATCCCTCTCTAGCTTTTTCCGATACCAGGACCAGCGATGCCTCACCCTCTTCGTCAAGGAAATTTTCAACCATAGGTTCCAGCTCCCTCACACCCCTCCCCACCTTGGGAGGACCAAGACAATAACCTCTTATTTTATTGTTGATCCGTCGGATTGAAGCAACAAATGGCAAGCAGAGTCCTAGAGTACCTCTGACAATAGAGTGGTAAGACCTCGAGCCTCCCCGTTTGGGAGACCAATTGATTTATCTAGACCAATTCGGAGTTTCCGAACTATACACCAATCCACTCATTCTCAAAGCGCCAAAAGGATCAGGCCAAATAAATCCAGAGTAGGGTATCCAGCAGTCTATCCAGAGTCTCTTTCCCTCGACCTCGAATGTTAGGAGTATCCCTCACTCCTACATCCCCCCTAAGGTCATACAGTCGAACATCCCAATGGCTCTGGAGAGCCCCAACAACGATAATGAGTAGGCTCCTTGCTTGCCCCCATTTCCCTAGATCATCAGGCCAAGGAGATCTTGATATCACCATATCCATCTACAGCTCTCTTGCGCTCTTCCCCCCTCTCTTGACAGGTTTTTGAGTGGTTTGAGTTTCCCAACCTCGGACAAACTCACTTTGTATTTTGCATCTCGTACCCTTGATGTGGTTTTATACCCGTCTATGAGGCTTTACTATTGCTTGTATCTTTATTTTATCTTAGTTTTGACACTTTCTAGGAGCTGCATTTGCACTCCCAAATTGTATTCGTACCGGATGTATCATCTAGTCCCATTGACTTACTCTTATAGTCAGTTGTTGGACATTAATAAAATTATCTTATCTTATCTTATTCATTATTTCTACAACTCCATTCTATTGAGGTGTGTATGGAATAGTCTTATGCCTTGCTATTCCACACTTCCTTCATAACTCCTCAAATTCACTTCTGCATAACTCTCCACCATTATCTATCCTTACCAACTTTAATTTTTTCTTTGTTTGATTCTCTACAAGAACCTTAAATTCTTTACATTTATCAACAACCTTAGATTTCTTTCGGAAGAAATAAATCCATGTGTTTCTTGAGAAGTCATCTATGGATAAAACATAAACAAATTTAACTGATTATGGAACAAGCACAAGTCGAAACCAAGGTTACAAAAACCGAACCGGTGGTCGAACCGACCGACCCTGAAAACCGGACTCGGACCATAACCGAACCAAAACCGGGAAAAAAACCGGATCCACCAAAAATACAAAAACTACTTAAATTTTGAAAAATTATATATATTTATGTGTAACCATGCGAATCCAAACTATTATACACAAATTTGCAAAAAGTGTTATTGCTATGTGCCATACTGAGCATATTTCACTAGAACCTTCCCCACTCAACCAACTTTTATTTTTATTTTTTAAATTTAAAAAATACCCTCTAAGTGTTGTTGTACATTTATGTATAGAACCGGTCAAAACCGGTCGATTCCGTACAGAACCGGTCATTTCCGGTTTGAGACGCCGGTTTGACCTGGTGAGGCCCCAAAACTGGTCGGACCAGCGGATTTTACCAATTCCGGTCCGGTTTTTGTAACACTGGTCGAAACACATCACTGTGTATTCACTCTAAGATTCATTTTGTCCTTGTAGCACCATATGTGAATCTTATCCGATTTTGTTTACCATATATGCAATGTTCACAGAAATCGAAATCTAGTGTGCAATCAATCATACCTTCAAACGTACCTTTAACATGTAATGCACGAAGGCCCTTCTCTCCAATATGTCCCAGTCTTTGATGCCATAGTATCGTCTTTTCTCTAGAGACAGTAGGAGTTCGGTCTTCTTTATTTCCATCCTCATGAACAATGGAACCGTTACACCCATCGATGATAGTGCTTCCCAACAACTTGTATAGAGTTCCGTTCCAAAATCCCTTCATCAAGACCATTGCTCTTTGTTACCCCCTAACATGTGTGGGGTGACTTGATCATCATTTCCTATGTGATCTTCCATCACATACATCAATCCATAAATGAGATCTATTGTTTGCCCATAGACACTTAACAAAGACACTTCAACTTGCTCAACCTGCCACGCCATATGCCAAAGACAAATGGGGACATCTACTTGACACTTGTGTTATGACATATCCTCCCTACTTGATCTATGGTAAATGCTTTCTTATGTGTAGGCATGACAATAGGAGGTCAAAGGTGTTACTCTTGATGTTATCAAAACCAAACCAGTTTTGGCTAAACCAATCGGTATCAGTTTACAAGCCTTCCTGGTCTGGACCAAAGCACCAAACCAAAAATAGTCAGCTTTGTATGGAACTAGATTCCCTGCTCAAAACCAGCCAATTCTGTACAAGTCGTGTAGGGGCGCAATTTTTTTCAATTTTTATTTTATTTTTTTAAAATAAAACAAAAGGTTAAGTGGGGGGAACTAAACCTAGGCCCCTACTAATGGTATATAAAGGTAGAAAACATGAAATTAAAAAAAAAGATAAACCTTAGACATAGTCATCATCTACAATATTAAACGGTAACATTTAAATTCCTAAAGTAAAAGTGGTATTCTCCTTGTCTTTCATTTTCTTGACAAGTACTTCTGCATAGGCTAGGTATATCGTATAAGGCATGCAAGAGTTATCCATTACTTCTCTAGGTACTTGCTCAATTTATTAAGTGACTTTTGTATCTCTTTCCTAAGTCTAACTAAGGTAAAGCACATTAATTAACTTAATGTTGGCTAATGACTAAAAGTAAACTTCAAATTAAGTCATAGTCGTTGATCATAAGTGAGGCTTGAGATCTAATCTCGGTCATCCATCACTTTGGAGATTGAGGATTAGGGTTTTGGTCATTGAGATGTTATAAAACCAAGCCTAAGGAAAGGAAGAGACACACAGAGTGAGATATCATTGAGATGTTATAAAACCAAGCCTAAGGAAAGGAAGAGACACACAGAGTGAGATAGTGATATCTCACTGTATTGGTTGGAGGACTTTCATCCAAGTGTGTTGGGGCAAGGTCCAAGGAAAGGAGCAAGGAGCAGCAAACGAGTAGCAGCTAGGTATATAGGCTAAAGCTATGTTGTTGTATTGTACTATTCCTCAGGTGGGCCATTATCCGAGGACGGAAGCCTAGATTTTATCTTAATAAAATCATTGAATGTTGGTATTTCCCCATTGGGGTTTTCAAGGTTAAACACTCGTGTCATATGTGATTATTTTTTGTTTATTTTGTTGCATTTTATTAGTTAAAAATATCAGCGTGTTTCTGTTTATAATTTCAGCAGTAAACTACAACAGTAATTTATTTCTAAGCATAAAAATTATTGAGAACATAAATCAGATCTGGTATTGAGAAATTAAAATTTAACATTTCTATCATTTTACTTAAATTTTTAACATTACCGTTAATTGTTTCAGGATGTTTGAGAGTGGTTCCAACTTCATCAGACTTCAAATGCAAAAAGTAGAATTTTTTATCAAATTCGGAATTCAACAAGCTTAACAGTTCTTATGATTTTTGGATTGCAAAGTTTCCACTAGATTCTATCATCTACGAGGATATGGGATTGGCATTTAATCAAGCACATCAACCCCTTTATGTACCTTGATGTTGGTAGTGTCGATGTTCAAATTGATGTTGATGGCCTCAAAACTAGTTTTTGAAGAACCCCTAGTTTATAGCCTATTTATTTATGTATTTTGGTTCAAATATGGATTGCACTCGGTGTTATATTGGTTGCATGCACTCTTACCTGCTATATAAATGAGAATCTTTGAGTATTTGTGTGTAATGGTTTGATTTCTGATGGTGCACATGAATTTTTTTTTTCAATTTTTGAATATCTTATGTAAAATTTGGTCGACTGGTTTTGTGGTCCAATTTTGTTTCGGTTTTTGTCCAGTTCTGGTTCTTGGGGTCTACCGGTCCGGTTTTAATAACTATGTCTGTAAATTAAAGAAAACCTCATACCATGTAACCCTTATGTGATCATTACGGGCAAGGGACAACTACCAAGATTGTGGAAGCAAAGGCCTGAAACTACTACAATGGCTAGATATGGCATCTAATCGCAAGGCTCTTGTACCAAAATGATATGGGCCAAAGATGGAGCAGGGTGAGGAGATCTAATGACAAAACACCTAGGACACATTGAATGCCAGGACCTTGTTTGGGGATTATATTGTATTCTCAAAAACTCTAACTGAATGTACAATGGGAAAAGAGCTCCCTCGAGTAAAATAAGGTTAGCTTTGCATGGAAGTGCCACATGGCTCTTATATACTAACAAATACATCATGGAATTTGCCACCTACTCTACAATTTCCATGATTAAATAGTGATGTGTGAATGTCAACATGTTTGCAGTTGTACATACTACAAAGTACAATATCATTCTATAAAGGTTTGAATTCTGATAGATGCACATGAATATTTTTTGTTTTAAATTTTGAATATTTTATGTATAATTTGGTTGACCGGTTTTGTGGTCCGGTCTTTTTTCGGTTTTTGTCCAGTTCTGGTTCTTGGGGTCCAATGGTCCAGTTTTGATACTATGTTTGTAAATAAAAGAAAACCTCATACCATGTAACCCTTATGTGATCATTAAGGGAAAGGGACAACTACCAAGATCATGGAAGCAAAGGTCTTGAAACTACTACAATGGCTAGATATGGCATCTAATCGCAAAGCTCTCATACCAAAATGATATGGGCCAAATCTCGAGCAAGGTGAGGAGATCTGGTGACAAAACCCTAGGATACATTGAATGCCAGAACCTTGTTTGGGGATTATATTGTATTCTCAAAAACTCTAACTCAATATACAATGGGAAAAGAGCTCCCTTCAGTAAAATAAGGTTAGCTTTGCATGGAAGTGGCACATGGCTCTCCTAGTGTAGACTAATCTTACATACTAACAATTACATCATGGTATTTGCCACCTACTGTACAATTTCCATGATTATATAGTGATGTGTGAATGTGGACATGTTTGCACATACTACAAAGTACAAAATCATTTTACACTTAGGATGCGTCATTCAGTACTCATCAGCACAACATATGAGAATGTACATACCCACTCCATGAGATTGTCGATATTGGACTTGTTTCTTCAATAATTTAGCAGTTGCTGCAGTACCTCCAACAACAAGACCATACATATCTGCCAATGAAACTGCCTCTCCCTGCAAAAATTGCACATTCAAAAAGTTGCCTATTAGGCAAAACACAATGAAGAGAACCTTCAATTATTAATGGTTTTCATTGTATATTGTCTCTATCAAAAGATTATCTGAAGTCACTTATGCAATATACCTGAAGAGTCATGTAGTTGCCACCTCTCTTGAGAAGATCTACACCCAATATTTCAGTTTCTGGGAGGCCAATTGTATCCAGGACAGCATCAAATCGTCCCACCAATTTTGCTCTCAAGTCCTGGAATTTTTTTATAATAAAATGAATTTTCAGACCCAAAGAATCCAATCAAAAGCTGAAAACATGGGCATGCTCTTACATAATATAACGGGATAACTGAACCTAGTCATCAAAAACATATGGTGATTGATAATAACAAATAGAATTCAATATTTGGCAATCAAGTATCTACTTGAAGTACTCTTAATGTTGAGCATGTGGCTATCCTTGCCATTACTTGCTACAAATTGAAAAATTGTTGATTTTATATTCAATGTGACATCTGCTAATTATGCTTCATGAATCAAACTAAGAAAATAGCATGGGAGGGAGATGCATCAAAAGAAAACAAACTTCCTTGTAAAGTGGAACTTAATCAATGTATGAGACATAGTTTTGAAAAAATAATTAGATTTAGAAAGGAAATGCCTTGGGATAGACATAGAACTCAAGCATCTTTTAGTTAACAAAATAAATTATTTTAAGTGGCATACATGACTGAGATTTTATCATGGTATCAAAGCCCTGAGCAATACTTTAACCAAAGAATAAATATTAATTACATTACACAATTCTACAATTATGTTGGAAGCATTGAAGGAAATATATTAACATAAAGATATTTGGCTCTCACCCTATTTATCCATCGAGGGTTACCTCATATATGTACAAAATGTTGCCTCGGGCACATTAAATGAACATTACCAACCTATCCCACTCACAATCGAGCACTTAGTTTCTCTTGGAGCGGCTCCTGGTTTTGTTGTGCCAAATATTCCCAAGTAGGTGAAGGGGGAGAAGTGGGTTATGTAGCCCAATTCTAGTGCTCCTATAGATCACATTCTCCAAGGGGAGTATGCTAACTTGTGCTTTGGAGTATGTGGCGGCCACATAAGTCACTTTCTACTGGACTTTAAAATTCAGAAATATATTGCTCCAACGAACCAAGCTAGGCTCATAGCTGCAAGGCCTCCTGTTCAGCCTGGCATAGCTGGGGTTGTGCAACTAGGTAGTACCACTAGAAACTAGAGCGCTTGGAAATGGGTTATCTAGTGATGTGACATTGTTGACATTCGTGATTGTCCTTGAAGGCAAAAACAATGTCCAAACCTTCTTCCAAATGGATTGATTCCAAGAAATCGACCCCGTCTTCGAAGAAGAAAAGCAAAGAGTCGACCAAAAGCCGCTAGAGGGTCTAGTGGCAAATTGTAACTCATAGTAAAGACTAAGCCAAGCGGATAGCTAAAGTCAATTGTGCAAAGGGGGTGGCAAATTGTGACTCATAGTAAAGACTAAGCCAAGGGGATAGCTAAAGTCCATTGTGCAAAGGGGGTGGTTCTTGGAACAATGCAGTAATGATGGCACAACTCATCTATATACTTGGACTTGAGTAGGCATGAGGTGGCTAGGTTGTTCAACATATGCATGGCGGTGGCATTGGTTGCCCAATTTTACTAGGTGCACAAGGTTCTATGTGCCAACGTATCAAATGTAGACAAACCTAGTGCAGGCGCAGGTGTAGATTGGAAAAGCAAAATGGAAGAACCCTATGGTAGATTGGGATTCAACATTGTGCCATAGGTGTCATGTGCTAGGTGCATGTTTATGCACAATTTACCGAACAATTGATTGGCAAGGAATCAACCACCAACCCAGCACAACTATGGATATTTCCCCCAACGTGTCACTAACGAAGGAAGCCGCTCTTTTAGGTATTGCAGACTTAACAATGAACAAGCCTAGACTATCCAAGGGAGAGACCCTAGCCAAACATTCCCTAGGGAAAACTTTAAAGGTTTGGTCTACCAAAAGTAATGATCTAGCTCTCTTTTTGAGAAGGGGTTCCTAGCAATGAGTATGTGATTAAGTTCAAGACACTTGTTACCAATGATTCAGAGATGAAAGTAATGATACATAAACAAGATAGAATTTGAACAAGCTATGACAATGAACAAGAGACCAAGCTTCATTCATTAACCATTAACAACCATCCACGAAACAACTTAGTGAAGAATACAAATTGCTAAGTGAGCCAAGTAAGTTGTTTAAGTCTTAATGCATATGGATTAAAAAGAAGCATTCATAGCATTCACCACTTGAGCAAGATGAAATTAATCAAAACATTGTCATATCATCCATTAATCATTAGGATTATCCACATGAAATGAAATATAGCAACCACTTATGACAATTAGTAGAAGTGTGAATTGCTTAGTGAGCCTATATAGCTTAAATTTGTTTTAAAAGGAATAAACCTAGCATTTACATGTGAGATTAATTCATCATTATTAGGAGACAAAAAAGGTGTAAATTGATTAGTGAACCAAGTTATCACAATGAGTTGTTAAATTTAAGCCTAAGTTACCAGAAACGTCTAGGACCAGGGGGGATACAGCGCTCCCTACTTCGAAAACTGAAATAGAGGAGATATGGCTTGGAAACAACACTAAAACGTTTCCAAGCCGTTTCCATCTATTTCCTTAAACGTTTCCAAGGTGTATCCAAAAAACAGAAACATTTCCAACCATTCCCAATTGTTTCCAATCGTTTCCTAGAATGTTTCTTGATTTTCTGAAACGTTTCAACTACTACAGGGCAAGTTTCTAGCTAGAAATAGCAAGTTTCCAACTAGAAACAATAATTTTTTGATACGATAAAAACAAATAAACAGCCCTAAATGGAAACTGTTATGTTGCACCTGTACCTAGTGCACCTTCAGATATGCCCCAGGGACAAAAGGGCCATTTTTTTTACTAGGAGGGGTGTTATTCAGCAGTGGTAGTCATGGTCGGGCCTTTTGGTCCTTCCTTTAGGAGTACTATGGTTAATGGCGTTCCTGAGTACCCTTTGTTGGGGTCTAATCCTGGGGTTGGTGTCCGAGAATCCTAGGGGTTGATCACTGGGTCACATGACCCCAAACCTTGTTTCCTTGCACCAATGGCCTTTGTTTCAATTATGAGACCTTGGTCTCCCTTCACAACCACCTCAGACACTCCTGACCCTTCAGCTAGCTGGTCCTTCCTCTCCCTGGTCTCCTTCCTCAGAGGACATCATCATTCCTCCCAGGCCATATTGCTACTTTAAGGAGGGCGTTGAGGGGTTTTACAGCATTCTCGGGTTAGATGGGGTATGACACCCTCCCTCCGGCTCACTCTAGCCTTTCGTTCGGACTGATTCACTTATTTTAGTAGTTTTGGGCACCTAGGGGGGGATTATCCCAGGTATCCTACTAAAAGCTTATTTTAGGCCATTTTTATATTATTTTATGTTATAATTTTAAGTTGACATTTTATAAGCCTTTCGTTCGGAGTGATTCACTTATTTTAGTAGTTTTTGGCACCTAGGGGGGGATTATCCCAGGTATCCTACTAAAAGCTTATTTTAGGCCATTTTTATATTATTTTATGTTATAATTTTAAGTTGACATTTTATAATTTCAAATTGACATTTTAACGCATGTAGGCCTGGATGTATTTGTAAAGTGAGTGTGAGAGGCTATTTATAAGCCTCTCCTCGCTTCATTTTAACATAAGACAAGTGGGATATAACACTGTGCACTTATTCTACCCAACTAGGGCTCTTTGAAGTGAGGAACCTCCTCTTGAGGAAAACATTTTTCTAGGTTTGATGATGAATTCTTGAAGTTTCTTTGGTTCAATGCTCTTGCAAAAGTGATGCTATGATTTGTTGGTTAAACACGTGCACAAGGATGTATCTAGGGCTTTTCTTGATTTCTCCATGTTAATTGTTGATGAATGATGTATGATTATGGATTGAATGGTAGCCATTAGGTTGCATTTTGTCTTGGGTAGATCTTCGTCAACTTTTAGTCACCTCGGTTGTAGAAGTACGCCCTTCTAAGAGTCCTTCTAGGGTTAGAACCCTAGGACTTTAGGGCTAGTTGTAAACCTAGGCTAATCTTCTCTAGAGGTAGGTTAATCACTAATCAGAAGCCCTAGGTTAGGGTAGTGTTTTGCTAGGATTTTGTTACCTAGTCCCAACCCTCATTCCATTCCAAAACCTAGTATCTAGAGTTAAGATCTTGCATTCGCATGTTAGATTAGGGTTATTTCTAGGTTAGTTTTAGGTCTGCATTTTGCATCTAAAAAACCCTAAAACTTATAAAATTTCACAAAATCAATTTTTTGGCAGTTTTAGGGCCTCCCAGAATTTTTGGCCCCTAAAATTTTGGGGCCCTTCCTAAAATTTCGGGATCTCCCTAGAATCTCAGTCTCCCCTCCTAAAAATTTGGCCAGGCCTTCTAAGCTCTATAAACCGTAAAATGAATTTCCAAAATACCCAAAACCCTAAAAATTCATAAAAATTCATAAAAATTCAGGAAAGCCCTAAAAGCATTAGAACTTCAAAAATATCCAAATTTTGCAAAATTCAAGCCCACAAGTGAATTCTCCCTAGCTGATTTCACCTGAAATCCTGAAAGGCGTCACGAGTAACCTCATTTGGACCAACCAAACCCTAATTTGGGTCTGTTGTTGCTAACTATGACTGGTTAGGGCCACAAGTATTTTCAGATCTGGTTGATTAAATCATTAAACAATTTAGGCCTTGGTAAAGGGTGTATATTCCTCCTAGGGAGAGCTATTTTGAAGCCTTCTAAAAACCCTTTAGGGTCTGGTCTAGGGCTGTGTTCATTTATTGTTCACTGCCTTAAAACCTTCCTCAGCAGACCTGCAAAATCAGTCAACTCAGGGTGAGTTTCGAGGTCTGAGTGAAATCCAAGGTTAACATTGAATTTTCCTTCCCAAAAGGACCTACCTCCTTGCCAAAACAAACTTGGACAGACCCTAAAAATCCTCATTCAAGACTGGTGAAGACTGCTGCTGATATATAGTAGCGTTTTCAGTTAGTTTAAGTGATGGTAATAATGTCTATCTGCTACACTTGCAAACGCCACTAAATGCTGGATATTTCTGGTGATGTTTGTCATTGATTAGACTTGTTAATTGATTGTTGATAGTTGTTATTTATGCTTGTTGATATATGGTGTCATATACTAATTAATATCAATATACATTTGCTGTTATATAATCTTACACATGACATTGTAATGCTGATATGTCAACTGCTGAATAGAGGGGCTAGAAAAAGGCTTTGTTAAACTAACACTGATATAACATTGGGATTTGGACCGCTTACTTATGCTCAAATACACTGTTTACATACTGGTGGCATTGCTATTCATGCATAAATATCAGATCTGAAAGCAAAATTTACTAATCATCTAACAAGTGCCAAAGGTTTGGGTATCCTTCAAATAATTTGATATCCTGATTCACTTGTGATTCTCTGATTACACTTGCACCTATAAGTCCTAATATACACTGAAACAATACTATTGGTGGCTATGCAGTGGCTTCACAGCTCGTTCATGGCTTAGATAATTTACTTATGCTAACGCCCTTGTATCTCAACCACTGTTATATTCTATAAGTCATACGTAAACTTGCAATTGGCTAAATCACATCTTTTACTCCAGTAAACCCATTAAGGCGCCGATCTTTGCATAAGGTTGTGGAAGGTGTTTGGTGTAAATATTGGCAGGCACATAAAAAAGGGCTCTCCCCTTGGAGGTTCTGACTCTCCGAAGTAATTTGGAGAAGTGACTAAGGCGACAGTGGTCGCTTTTTCTTACATTTGCTTATCGGTGACTAGCCTTGCTAGTTCATCCGGTAACAGAAATTATAAAACCCTAGCCCTAATTAAAGCCTTAAAACTTAATATAAACCCTAAAATCTTATAAAACAATATCTAAACCCTAATCTTAAATTGATGAATGGTAATCTGAATCATGTCTGATGGTTTTTTTCTCGTATTTTTCCAAAAATGATAGGGGCTTACTTTTGGTTCAAAATACAACTAATTTGTGGACATTTTATTGCATCAAATGCTTGTCTACTATAGTGTTAGTGTTAGTACTTAGTGTAGAAGTACAATGACTGTTTATTGTCTTTTTACTCATCTTTTTTGCCAATTCCTCAGCTCTTTTGCAAATAAACCCCAACAACTTGCATATGTAATAAAACAACTTGCATATCAAAATTGAGACAATTGCAAATTCAGCCCTACAAAATAACATATTGCATTTATGAAGGGTTACATGGACCAACACGCATTTCTAATAATCTTCCAATAGGAAAGTTCTCCATATGGTATACATGTGATATTTTAATCTTATTTCAAGCATTTTTACGACTTGCATTTTTAATCTTATTTCAAGCAGAATGCACTCAGGAAGAAACAAGAATCATAGCATGCCAAAGACTTCATGGACTCAACCTGAGGAAACTCAAGCGTTCGTATCTCATGCCAAGAAAGGCAAGGGAAGGGGAAAGAAGTCCTTCAATCACAAGCACCAAGATAAGAGATCAAGTCCTTCCCCAGATCAGAAGAAACAAGAGAAGAAGGATTTATCTCTGATACAAAGCTACAGGTGCCAAAAATACGGTCATTATGCCAGTAACTGTCGAAGTTCAAACAAAAGGAGGCATGAAGCTTTAACAACTGATGTAGAAGAAGACCCTCCTCACAAGGAGCCAAGGAAGGATGATCGTTCGGAGTTCTTCTAAGAAATGATATGAAGATCCATACTGTGATGATCGTCGAGCAAGCATATGAAGATCAGTGGACTATGACTGTGGGAGCCCACCCACAAAACTACAAAAGGTAAGTATTTGATTTTACATGCTCTAGTAGATTAGATCTGGTTATTTTTTAATATGTTTTACACAGATCTACATTTCTAAATTCAGGTAGTTAAATAGCCTGTCAATGCTGCATAACCCATCTGGGATGACAACTCCTTTATAACATACTGGAGTAGTATACACTCTTAATGGTATGCTATAATGGAGACCATAAGCATCTGAATAATGGCCTTACATGTGTTGTGTCGAAGCATTGACTAAAAGGTTGCCTACATTATTTTGTTAATACATTGATTATGAAATATTGCTAACCATCTGACGGGATTTGACTTGTAGGGAATGCCATGATCTACAAGGACAAGTGATCCCATTGATATACGAATGGAACGAAAGAAGAAATCCTCTAGAAGCATGAATTATGACTCTCAAAACCAGATTGATATCACGTTGAAATTTGTTGATCAGAAGCGGACGGCTTCTACGAATGTCGGTCTATCTGTTGCTTCAACAAGACTTACTCAACCGACTTCTGAGAGACATAGGGAGTTATCCCTCAAAGACAAGGATTCTAGTCTACTACATATGATAGAAACCTGACGACACTGTTGTCGTGACTCGAACAAGACAATTGAAGGATCCTTAATGAACCTGGTCGTCACCAAGATGGATAATTACTTTCCAGCTAAG
>LPNX010015064.1:129276-147244 GCA_001517045.1 Pseudotsuga menziesii | reverse complement strand
TCCCATATTCGGATTCGACTGAAGATCGAATCCCTCTCGTGTCGGACACGAATCGTGTCCGATTCGTTCCCCACGGGACACGAGGGGGGGGTACAGCGAATCCAGTTTCTTAGCTTTCCAGTCTACATTCATGTGCCCAAGTTAGAACCTTCAGGAAAGAAGGGAACATTCGTGAGATATTGCAAGTCTTCAAAGGCTTACAAAATATACATCCCAGGATCGAAGCAAATCAATGTCAGTTAGGATGTAACCTTTGAAGAAAAAATAGCTATCTAAAAAGGAAGAGGATCTGATATGGAGATCGGTGACGATGAAGAGATGAGATCATCTACCCCTCAAGAAATTAAGTGCGAGTCTGAAGAAAGGAATAAACCGATCAGTCCCATTAATCTAGATGATGCTCCCACAGATATGAAAGTAAGCCGAAAAAGACCTAGATGGGCACGACAGATTTTGCAGAATGCAGAGGAACATAAAACTCCGCATGGAGCAGATGGGAGCATTGAAAAATACAAGGCCATATTTGTTTTCAGAGGGTTCTCTCAGAAAGAGGGAGTCAATTATGATGAGACATTTGCTCATGTGGCTCGATATACTTCCATCAAATCGATCATTGCTATTACTTCAGCTATGGGATGGAAGTTGTATTAGATGGATGTCAATACATCCTTTCTCAATGACATTGTTGATACATTACTTCTTGGAATTAGAAGTATGGTAAAGGCAGAAGAAGATTTTCCTAGGACAAGGAACTTACACCATAGATATCCTGAAGAAATTCGGAATGTTGGACTAAAAGTCCATGGCTACTCTGATGGATGCAAATTTGAAGAAGCTGAGGGATTCTGCTTCAGATTCAAATTGATCAATCCCACTATGTATCTCCAGTTGATTGGGTCCTTGATGTATCTGGCAAACACCATACCAGATATTTGTTTTGGTGTGAATGCCCTCGGTCGATTCATGTGCGAACCGAGGTAGATTCACTGGACTACTGCAAAACATGTGCTCATATTATTACGTGGCGTTGTGGGGTATGATCTACGATATGATTCGGAATGTGACTTGAAATTACAGGGGTTTACAGACTCATATTGGGCCGGATGCACTACAGATAGGAAGAGCACTTTAGGATGTTGTTTCAGTCTGGGTCTGCAATAATTTCTTGGTGCAATAGGAAGCAGAACTCAGTAGCTCTCAGTACTATAGAGGCCGAGTATATGGTTGCTAGTTCAACAACCCGAGAAGCAGTTTGGCTTCTTAAACTTCTTGCAAGATTATTTGGCCAGATTCTAGAGGGGAGACCCGGATCTACTCCCGACAGGAGAGATCAAACCTAGACACCAGATTAGATCAAATGGATTTGAGGTACGTAGGGTGTAAGGTAAATGGAAACCCTAGATCTTCCAGAATTGATTAGGATAGCAAGGATCATCACTGTTAAAGACTTCTACAAGCATTTCCAGGTAAGATCTAACAGGTAAGTCTCCTCTTCAGATCTTAACCCATTGTACCTTGTTTTACTTCAATTTTTCTGAAAACTTCTAAAATACTAAAAACCCTAAAAAGCACTAAATCTGGGAATCGTCCAATCTTTGGCCAAACCACTTCTGGGTTTCATAGATCGGGCCTCCCCTTCACTAAATCTACTGCAACACTGGTCAAATTCCTGCTGGTTTGACCTAGATCTGATTTTTAGCCAGAAAACTGCATAAACCCCCACTGAAAATTTGACCTACTAGGGTTTTGACTTTTTTTTTATTTTTGACTTCATAGACGGATAGATCGGGTCCCACACAGTCCAAATCACCCTCAACGCTGTCCAGATTCATGGCAGTTTGACCTAGATCTAAGTTTTTGATTGAAACAACCCCAACGCCCTCACTGAAAACTGGACTTTTCCGGAGTTTACTTTTTCTGAAATCTGACAGGCTAGGCTGATAGATCAGGGCTTGAGCACTCCAGAACACCCCCAACACTAAGCTAGTTCCTTCCAGGTTGCCCTAGATCTGAAAAACTGGTTTTCAGCCTCCTAGCCCCCCTCATCAGATTTTGACTTTTCCAGATCTTATCTTTACTGAAATTTTCTGACTTGGGTTTGTAGATCAGGCTACCTTGATCTCATTTCCCCTCCAACGTTGAGTTGATAGCCTCCTGCTGGCTCTAGAGCTGCAGATCTGCCTCTCCAAGCCCTAGCGCTAGCCCTCCTTCTGCTGGTTTTCCTGTAACCTGAATCTTCCGGGCCAAATCCTTTTCTCGGTCCATAGATCAGGGTATATCCCAAGTGAGTTCACTGAAACGTTGTGCTGATGATGACTCCATTGCCCAATGCACGTAAGACACTGATCTCCTATCTCTAGCGCTAGCCCTAGATTGATCTCACTCCCATTCTCTTTGCCAACATTCATTGATAACTCAAGTTACCTATCTTTCACTGAGTCTGTCTCCTTGGTACTAGACAGTCCCAACGATGTCCTTGCTTACCCTGTCACAGTTACGTTTCCCAAGACAATGGTCATCTCCATCAGTTGCTAGTACCTAAACCCTAGAGCTAAGGTTTCCATTTACCTTGCACCTTACATACCTTAAAGCCCCATTTGATCTGTTCTGGTGTCTAGGTCTGATCTCTCTTGTCGGGAGCAGATCCGGGTCTTCCCCCATTGTTGTCTTGGACTAGAATAACATAAAGTGAAGGCTGCCTTGATTGGCGTGACAACCATCCATTTGGGAGTCTAGGCAGTCGTGGTTCCACCCCTTAGTTGCTTGCCCCTCTACCATCCATCCTGGATCCACCTCACACAGGCAACTACAAGGTTGGTGATAACATATTGGCGCCGTTGCTAGGGAGGTAGAGGCCTACCTTGGTTCAGCATACCTCACCTTTCCCTACGACATATCTTTTATCAGTGAATTACTTGTGTGGTTCACCTGGCGACTCCACCCCGCGACTCCACTGAGGATCGTGCCCAACATATTAATCTTAAGTTCTTAGAGCATACCATAAATCATAATGAATTCAGATGTATTTCTGAGGCACATGAAGGAAGTAACCAAAAACATGATTGAAAATACAAGACAAATAAACGAAAGGGATAGATGGAGGTCAGACTACGGGTATGAGGATGATCTCGAGCATGACTATGGGTATGAATCTAGTTATCACAATCTTTATGATACCCACCAACTTTCTCACCCATGCAACAAAGATTTCCCAAACATCCCAAGTGGACCTGTAAGTCGACATGAACCTAGAAGTCAGTCCCAGTCAAATCCTTATAGCCAAGTAGCCTGAGCTGTGAAAAAACAAGAGAGACAGTCTCCTTTTGACTTTTCTGAAATATTGGGGGCACCTCACCCTATGCCAAACAATTACACTAGGAGGATGCCCCGGTTCAATGGAAATAAGGATATATCTATTGAAAGTCATCTGGATATTCTGTGGGATTACATGGAATCTAGAGGTGCAAACAATGAAGATGTTTATATGCGAGCCTTAGGAGAATCCTTGCAAGGGGATGTTCAACTATCGTTTGATCATTTAGCACCAGGATCCATCACTGGGTATGACATGTTCACAGATTTGTTAATTTATAGTTGGAGTAGGAACACTGATAAAATTTTAGAGTGTCAGTCTAGCAATGATTATGCCGTTGATAATCAATATATTGACGAAATGCCTTCTCAAATTGAACCATTCCTCTCCTAATATGTTCCAAATTATGAGAGTGCCTGCAATCCATAAGAATGTTACAGAGTATTTCGAGAATAATGTTTCAAAACCTCATGATGAAACTAAGATGGATATCAATCAAATCATACGAGATACTCTGTGATTATTACCTGAAGCAGTCACAGAGCAAATCCTGGATCTGATCCGTGGAAGGGAACCTAACATGCACCATCAAGAAACATCTATAGTTGAGCCGTCCATTAGTGAGGCCATTAAAGAGCCTTTAAAAGAGCAACTCCATAGTCATTGCCTAATTGATGATAATTTGAGTCGGTATCCAACCTATCCGAATATGGATTCAGACTTTGATTATATCACTGCAGAAGAAGAAAAGGTTGAAATTAATAAAACTTCCATTGAAGAGCAATCATGTGGTCATATTGTAGTTGAAGACCAAGTTTGTGAGGATAGAAATGAACATAGTGATGTTTTTCCTTATCAAATGAATGATGATGATCATTTATCCTCAGTTGAATGTAATGAACAATCTCAAGAAGAACAACCACATGATGATGATATACTAGTGAGTGAGCTTGACCTAGAACCTTCTTTGTCACATCTGTCGAACTGGAATCTATGTCCAAATAATCATCAAGAGCCTCCAAGGAATGATTCTTGTAATGCTGCTACTATTCCCCGCCATACTTTTGATCAAGGTGATTTGGTAGAGGAGATTAATTATAGTGAGTCTAGTTCTTGGGAGGTTAGTTTCAATCTTGCCAATTTCTCTAGAAAATGTCCCATATCACATGCAAGATTGGTGTTAACACCTTTAGGTAATACAAATCAAGTTTTAATTTGTCAATCCACTCTCCCATCCCAGTGCTTGATGTCCTTCTCTATGGTATCATGCAATGTAGATTCTAGAAAGTGCCAACTGGTCAATGGTAAAGCATTTTATCTCCTTTCATCCTTGGTGCATAATGTTTTCAACTTTGCTAGTTTCTTTGATTGGGTGAATGAAAAGCTCTATAAAGACCAATTCCATATTTTCTCATTTTATAAACAACAAATGGGGTTAATCTCAATTTCTGGCTTAAAGATTTCTAATTTGTACCTATTTTGTTTCATCATTGATCATAATGTGAGAATGATTGAGTATGCTGACCAAAAAGATGAGGGAAAAAATGATGGCCTAGGAGGGATGAATTATGTATCGTATTCTTTTCTTTCATCAAGTTTAAACTTGCATAAATTTTATGATCCTATCGATCTATGGATGGAAGAAGTCTACAACAATCAATCTCATCCCTGGCATGATTTCATTTCTCTTTATCCATATCTTTCTTTGATTTTAAAACAACAAGTTACAATAGCTTCAATTTTCATTCACATTACTTACAACCTATCTTTGACTTATTGTATCATTAACTGTAAAGAAATCTCAATGGATTCGTTCAACAAGTGGTTGCATTGGATTTATGATTTTACCTAACACTTGTCCAAACTGGTTAGAGTAGGGTAGGTAGGATGACATAAGCCTTTCCCGGAAGTAGTGTAGAATCTCGCATTTTTGCCTGAAGCTCACCTTTGAAGCTCTTAGTGTAATTTTGTTATCCTGCAAAATAAAAAATCAAACTTTTATTGAAAGTCATGGTTATACATTAAAATTATTTTCTGCTTTTCAGTTTCATGCATCTTTATTTTCAGTATTTTATATATTATCCACATATTGTTCTGACAACCGGTCTGTGAGTTTGGTATAGCTCTGGACATGTTGCAGGTAGTCAGGTACATTCTTGGTAGCGGTTGCAGAGCTGGATGGATTGATCAAGGATGCGAGAAGCAAAGTGCGAGGACCAGAGATTATGAGGTTCTCAAGTGCTCTTTTCAGCAGAGCACTTGTCCCAGCTAGAGCCAGATGTTATCACATATATAGTAGCCAAGCTACCATATTCTATTTTTCAGACACAGTACATTTTTTCAGCCAGATCTCTTACATATGAGATGCTGAGATGAGCAATTTTGACGAATTATTATTGTATTAGTGGAATATTGTACTCTCCCATGTCAGGACTGAGTCTCAGGACACTCATATTTGACGACCGATGTAGCCATTTAGTCATTACAGAGCAGTTATTGATGCCCAGTTTTTTATCAGTACTTTCTCATTGGACAGATGGTGTTTCAGATGGATTATATTGCATGATTATGACTCAGCTTTTTATATTGTGTTGTGGTTATCATTCCTCTTATACTCATCTTTGTAACATGTATTAACATGTGGTGTCATGATCTGGCGGTCATAATAATATGGACTTAGATGTATTCTTTATTATTTATTGATTGTCCCTACTTAGACTTGGAAGTTCATGATTTATACTCATTGGTTTTACCCTCCTTAGAGAGAATAGAGGTAGTCATTCCCACCATTGTTTTGGCTTGCTAGTGTTGGCTTCATCATTCACTATCTCCACCAATCCATTACCTTCCAATTTAGTTTTCAACCCGACTGAATTCTTGACTTATGGCATGGAGGATCTTTTTCCCCGCTAGAACTTTTGTTGGACAAACATCTCTGTTTATATTGTGTCTCGACTCTAAGTTGGTGACAAAACTTGCCTTTGGTGAGTTGGATTGTATGCCTAAATCATTCTGGTCGATTGTCCCGATGTTTGGCACTGTGCAAAACTCCCCCAAGTCACTTGAGATGTTGGCTAAAACTGAAAGCTCATGTACTACTTATATTGGAAATATTATATATGCGCCCATGGAAAATGAAAATGTTAAACTGTGTTTCTTAACATATGTAAAGAGGACAAGAGCAATGAAATGCTAAAATACTCCTTGAAGAGTATAAGAAAAGGTCCAAAAAAATGGTTAAAAATATGTTGTATCCAAATATTGCTGACCTTATAAATATAAATATGTCCCGGATGAAAGCTGCGATTAGTTGTGCTTTTAAGCACTGGTGAAGTCCCAAAGGGTCATATAGGCCAAAAAGGCCATGGAAATAAAATTGATGGTCCTAATGAACTTAGATCTAACTTGATGTAGACATGATGCCTAAGTTGAATAAGCACTCTCTAAACAACTCAACCATTTGTGAGGCATTGCCATTCCTTGTGTTGTTGTTTGTCCGACATTGGTTATAGTGAGTATTCCCTTTCCATATCCAAAGTGTCATGATGTTAAGTAGGAAGTCATCATTTGCC
The DNA here is from genome assembly GCA_001517045.1 of Pseudotsuga menziesii. Taxonomy (NCBI): domain Eukaryota; kingdom Viridiplantae; phylum Streptophyta; class Pinopsida; order Pinales; family Pinaceae; genus Pseudotsuga; species Pseudotsuga menziesii. Next base: position 140,359 of record LPNX010015064.1, on the reverse strand, counting down.
TTAGCCTTGTAAATTTCATCCTTCACCTTTCACTAGCAAATTGGCTACAACTATGAAGTGAGTATAGTCCTGAAAGTCTAGTTTGAGTAATAATAAATAAAGCCTTATATATGTATTTGTTGATGTACCACCAGTGAAATCATTGCTACTTGTTGTGATTGTTGCTTGAATGAGTTGTAGAGCATGTCTTAACCTTTTAACACTTGCAGCATATGGATGATAGTCTGAGTTATTATTGGTGTCTGATCATTTACAGATGGTTATATTGTTTCTTGGATATGGTTGATGATCAGATAGAGACCTGTGAGGGGTATGAGTATACACCTTAGATGGATTTGGACTCTCTGAGTCTAATGAGACAGTTTATTTCTAGTTCTGGGCACTTGCAGATATGATCAGGCTCATTCTGCCTTTCTGATGCAGTTTTTCTTTACAGGTTGATATGTCTGACCAGGGAGATGTTTTAATTGGATCTCCTAGGGCGTTGTATGGAACATAGGGGTGTAACCACTTGTTTGTACCATAGTACCCCCATCCCAGAGAGCTTGGTGGGCTCAGTTTAACAACGCAGGCACCTTAGGAGGCTGTTTTGGCAAGTTCACGTTTCCCAAGGCAGATTAAAAAATGATTAAATGGCTATTGAAGAAATCGATTTGGGCTACTAAGGCAAGGAAATGACATGCGATGAGTCATGATGATGAGAGTGATGTCCTCCACACCTTCTCCAGCAGTTGCAGCACCTGATTGGGCCCACACCTATTTTTGGGCATTTTTATATTATTTTCTGGAGCTTTTTGGGAGGCTCATGATTTCTTCAAGGAGGCACAAAGTCAAAGAATTAAAATATTATATTATTTTATTGTGCCATGGAGACACCCAGATGGAGTTAGTTAACACTCCATGGACCTACCATGTGCTTCATTTATTTCTTGTTGAGCGAGGTACCCTCTTTATGGGTGATTTAGTCCACTTTGGTAATTTATGGTTATATTGATCCATGTATTGTATGTTGAGCTCATCTCAACCATTGATTAGAACATTTTATCTTTTAATCTTAGCCACTCAGTTTGAAAGTGGTTAGGATTCGGTTATGATTGAGGTTTTCTCATTTCTATTTAAAGGAGAGAGCTTCTCATTTGTAATTGGTCTTTGGCTCTTGAATCTGAATAATAGAAAGACTTCTTTGTGGATTTTTTCAGGATCTACTTTGCATCTGATGTTCTCAAATGGTGATTGGATAGTCTTTTGCTTCCTAGCATTGTGGAAATTCTTGTGAGATCTATATTTTTCTGCTATCATTGTTTTGCCTACAGGAGGGCGTTTTGGCTGGAGCGTTTTTGCAGGGGGACCTCAACTTGCTCGGTTTTCTTCATCTTGGATCAAGGGGTTTTCATTAGTTTCATTGTAATCTATGATTACTTTGTTTTACTTTCTAGTAGCATTTGGTTTCTTTATCGTGTATTGGCAAATCTGATATTGTTGACGTTTGCTTATGCAGGATAGGGGGCGCATTGGTGGTTTGTGGCTTACATCCTTCATAGAAATCACTTGGATCTTCCAGAATTGATCAAGATAGCAAGGATCATCACTGTTAAAGACTTCTACAAGCATTTCCAGGTAAGATCTAACAGGTAAGTCTCTTCTCTTCAGATCTTAACCCATTGTACCTTGTTTTACTTCAATTTTTCTAAAAACTCCTAAAATACTAAAAACCCTAAAAAGCACTGAATCTAGGAATCGTCCGATCTTTGGCCAAACCACTTCTGGGTTGCATAGATCGGGCCTCCCCTTCACTAAATCTACTGCAACGCTGGTCAAATTCTTGCTGGTTTGACCTAGATCTGATTTTTAGCCAGAAAATTGTATAAACCCCCACTAAAAATTTGACCTGCTAAGGTTTTGACTTTTTCTGATTTCTGACTTCACAGACGGATAGATCGGGTCCCACACAGTCCAAATCACCCTCAACGATGTCCAGATTCATGGCAGTTTGACCCAGATCTGAGTTTTTGACTGAAACAGCCCTAGCACCCTCACTGAAAACTGGACTTTTCCGAAGTTTACTTTTTCTGAAATCTGATAGGCTAGGCTGATAGATCAGGGCTTGAGCACTCCAGAACACCCCTAACGCTAAGCTAGTTCCTTCTAGGTTGCCCTAGATCTGAAAAACTGGTGGTCAGCCTCCTAGCCCCCCTCATGAAATTTTGACTTTTCCAGATCTGATCTTTACTGGAATTTTCTGACTTGGGTTTGTAGATCAAGCTACCCTGATCTCATTTCACCACCAACGCTGAGTTGATAGCCTCCTGGTGGCTCTAGAGCTGCGGATACGCCTCTCCAAACCCTAACGCTAGCCCTCCTTTTGCTGGTTTTCCTGTAACCTGAATCTTCCGGGCAAATCCTTTTCTCGGTCCATAGATCAGGGTATATCCCAGGTGGGTTCACTGAAACGTTGTGCTGACGATGACTCCATTGCCCAATGCACGTAAGACACTGATCTCCTATCTCTAGCGCTAGCCCTAGATTGACCTCACTCCCATTCTCTTTGCCAACATTCATTGATAACTCAAGTTACCTATCTTTCACTGAGTCTGTCTCCTTGGTACTAGACAGTCCCAACTCTGTCCTTGCTTACCCTATCACAGTTACGTTTCCCAAGACAATGGTCGTCTCCATCAATTGCTAGTACCTAAACCCTAGAGCTAGGGTTTCCATTTACCTTGCACCTTACATACCTTAAAGCCCCATTTGATCTGTTCTGGTGTCTTGGTCTGATCTCTCCTGTCAAAAGCAGATCCGAGTCTCCCCCATTGTTGTCTTGGACTAGGATAACATAAAGTGAAGGCTGCCTTGATTGGCATGACAACCATCCATTTGGGAGTTTATGCAGTCGTGGTTCCACCCCTTAGTTGCTTGCCTCTCTACCATCCATCCTGGATCCACCTCACACAAGCAACTACAAGGTTGGTGATAACAACTACGATAGTCCACTGATAACATAATGATCCATCAAAGCTGCTCATCTCAGCAACTCATATGTAGGAGATCTGGCTGAAAAATATATTGAATCTGAAAAATATAATATGGTGGCCCGGCTACTATATATGTGATAACAGATCCATCTAGATCACACCACATTTTTCTCTTGCAGCATCGACACAACATCCCATACCTGGTTTTTCATAATGGAGTCATACTCCTCAACCATAGCCTCCTGCCACACATCATGTTGTGCAGCCTCCCCAAAGCTAGAAGGTCCAGAGTTAATCAACTCTGGCATCAGTGCCATGCAACTAAGCCTCTCTGGTCATACACTCTGTCTAAATGATATCTGTGGAGGATCAACCTACCTGGAATCCTGTACTGTGGACCTAAACCACTTAGGCCTTGGCCTAGTGTCAACCTGCTGCAGCTGCTGGATATCCATCTCCTGCTGCAGCTCATCCTCCAAGTCAATAACTGTAGGATCCTGTCCACCTGACTCCCTCTGACCACCAGAACCTGTGCTCTGTGCTCTATGTATGTACCCGTACCTATACATCTAGCTCCTCCAACTTGACCCCCGACTCCTATGTTTGTTGTTGCTCTGCTAGTAAGTCTAGAGATCTCTGTAAGGCCCTGTCCTCATCCAACTGGACATCCTTGCTCACAATGATCCTCCTACGAGCCGGAATGTAAACTCTATATGCCTTCGAAATCTCGTTGTAACCAACAAGTAACCCCTTCTCTCCAGAAGGGTCCAACTTCTTCCTATTGTCAGCATGAACATAACAATAGGAGACACTGCCGAATATGTGAATGTGACTCACATCTGGCTTGGTGCCTGTGAAGACCTCCTCTGGTGTCTTCCTCCCCAAAGCTATGTGGGGACACCTGTTTTGAATGTATACTGCAGTATTGTATGCCTTAGCCCAAAGGAATAGTGGTAATCCATGATCAAATAGCATTGCCTTGGCAACTCCAACCATAGTCTTGTTCTTCCGCTCTGCAACTCCATTCTGTTGTGGGGTATGGGGCACAGTGTGCTCCTTCTTGATCCCCTCAACTAAACAATACTCCATGAACTCATTGGAAGTGTACTCACCCCCGTTTCCTGTCCTCAACACCCGAATCTTCTTTCCTGTTCGGTTCTCCACGAGAGTCTTGAACTCGCGTAACCTCTCAAAGACCTCTGACTTGGCCTTCAGGAAATAGATGTAGGTCTTCCTGGAATAGTCATCAATGAAGGTTACGCAGTAACTGTAACCACTGAACGAATGGACACTCATAGGTCCACATACATCAGAATGCACCAAGTCCAAGGGCTCCTTAGACTTGTGCTCACTCTGTGGGAAAGGCTTCATGATGTTCTTCCCCAAAGCACAACCCTTGCAGTGGTTATGCTTTTCTTCCTGTACCTGAGGAACTCCAATGACTACCTATCTCAAATGCTTTAGTGCTCCATGGTGTAAGTGTGCCATCCTCCTATGCCACAACTCACCCTGACTGTTGGTGTTGCTGCTGACTAGAGCCTTTGCAGGCTTAAAGTGTAGTCTGTACACTTTCCCGCTCCTCCTACCAATCACCCGATCCAAGCTCCTATCTGACCCCTTGGGCCAGATATATACTTTATGGTCACGGAATTTCACCTAACATCCCTTTTCCTCCAAAGTGGAGACTGATATAAGGTTCTTGGTCAGTCCTGGAACATATAACACATCAACAAAACTGAGAGGTTTTCCAGATTCTCTCTGAAACGAAACAGTGCCAACTCCCTGCGCCTGATACTGCGCATCATCACCCAGCTCAACGTGGATCCCTGTTCCACCCTCCTGCAAGTATCTAAAGAATCTCTATGTCCAGTCATGTGACTAGATGCTCCACTGTCGATGTACCATATGATGCTCCCTGCAGTGCTTGCCGTGCAAGCTATCAAGCAGAACTCCTCATCAAAGTTCCTGCTGAACTCCTCCACCTCTGCAGATCCAGCCATCTGAGTGTTAGTCTTCTTCTTCCTGTCTGGGCACTGAGAGGCAAAGTGTCCCTACTTGTGGCAGATAAAACACTTGACCTTTGACACGTCAAGGTTTTTCTTACCATATCCTTCTTCCTCTTTTCCTTCCCCTTGCTCTTCCCTGTAAAGGCTAGAGCCTCCTCATCCACAATTTGTGGGGCACTGCAGGATGAGCCTGATCCTTGACCCATGCGGGTCTCCTCCTACACAAAGTCATCCCAAAGTCTCTGCCAATCCAAGAGATTCTCCCTAGCCACCACACCCTTGACAAAGGTGTCCCATGGCTTAGAGAATCCAGTGAGGGTTATCCGAATTCCGAACTAGCTCCTCATCATCAATCTTAGAGCCAACAACTCCAAGCTCATCCCTGATTTGTCTGAGCCTCGTGAGATAAGGCACCACTCCTTCTCTCTTGGCCATCTTGGTGTTGCGCATCCTCTCTTGCAACACCATCTTCTGGTTCTCGTTCTTGCTTTGGTACAGACTCTCCAAATCCTTCCACATCTCTAACATGGTCTTCTTACCAGAAAGGTGAGGGACTATATGGTCCTTCACTCCATCCATGATAATCAGCATGGCTCTGGGATCAATCTTCTTCCAAGCTGCTAGATTTGTCGAATCTGTGGGTGCAACCGTCGTGGAGTCAATGTGCTCCTCTGCATCACTGACATCTAGGATCTTTGTGATCCTTTCTTTCCATGTAGAAAAGTTCTGAGCACCCTGGAGTCTATCCTCAACTCTCGACTGCATGGCCATTGTGAAGTGTTACCTGTCAAACCCTAGATCTCCAATCTAAGTTTATGTCTTCAATAGATCTACCCCTAATCTATCATTGTTGCTGCAAATCTCTCGCTTTAGCTCACCAGAGCTCTGGTACCATGTAAATTTTCCTTTAATATTCAACTAGGGCTAAATAGTGCATTCAAAATAGTTACTGATAACCACACATGAAACTGAGAAATAAATCACAACATCACATCACAATAATGACACTATTATTTTGGGTATGGAAACCCCTGAAAAAAACCAAGATGGGAAAATCGGTGCAGCAGTCAGATATAGATTTTATTATGAGAAAATATGGAACTTTTACAATCATTGCAAATTCACCCAAATTTGGCGAATGCAGTACCCAGCAGAATCATTGGGAAAATTTCAGCTAAACCTCAACACCCTCCTGTGTGAGTGTACGGCCCAGCTATACGAAGCTCGATGATCCTGCTGCTCGTTCCTTCGTCTTCCTAGCTAAATCCTCTGTCTGACTTTCTCTCCATGTCTGTATCCTGTCTCTGTCGAAATACAAGTGTGTGTCCTCTCCACCAATTGATCTCTCTTTTATAACTTTAGGTAAAGCGAAAACCCTAATTTCACTTTCACTTTGACTAGTGTTTCACTAAAATTAATTTAGATCACTTTAATTTATTTTCCAACGTAAACTTAGGAAAAGTAAATTAAATACAATTGGTTTCCTAATTTAAGTCTTCTGCATGCAAGAACACATGCATGCAGGAGACCTTCCTTGTCGTTGCTAGTTTAACAATAATCACCAATGGAAAAAACACTATGGGCTAGTCGGATTGATATATATGTCTAGGAGACCAAGTCTTTTACATACTCTACTATGCTAGAACATTTTATTACAACTCCCCCAAGGGGGTATAAATTTTCCCAGAAGGAGCCTGGTTGACTTCTAAACTCTGATCATGAACAAATGTGCTTGTTCAAACCTTGTCGTCTCACTTGAAAAAATCCACCAAGTACAACTTAGGTGGTAACAGGTTCTACAACTAGCTTCCATGTTGTTTCCATGGTGAATTATGCAAAACAAGGATTTGTATTCAAACCCTTATTTCTCCAACACCATAGCCCAAATGGGGGCTTATGATATATGGATGGAAAGCTATTTCAATGGCTATCTCATTGTGTTAAACGCCCAACTTAGTTCGTCGGGGCCTTAGAGTAATCAAGTCATCTTTTTGGGTCGTTTTTATTGGTTTCTAGATTGTATTTCAACAGTTCAATACCCTATCTTCAAAAGAGTAGATCTCACTCATCCTAAGTTCCTTCAGGAAGTGCCATGTATGGTTGACAGTTGGAAAGCTCTTTTCGAGACCTTTCTAATAGTGTAGAACGGTCATTCATATTCCTAATAGTTTGGGAGCGTTGGAGTCATCTTTTAGGTTGTTTCTTGTTGGTTTTTGGGTCGTTTTTTTGGCGGTTTGGTACCTGGTCTTTGGGAGAGTGGATCTTGATCCTCCTAGCTCTATTTGGGAAGTCCCATATATGGTTGAAAAAGTCTTTCCAAGACCTTTCCAAATGTGTAGAGCACCCTACAAGATTCCAAGGGGTTTGAGAGAACAGGGGTCATCATCCAGGTCATTGTTTTTCACCTTTTTGGAGCTATTTCCAACACTTGGTTTGATCCCCTACAATGATGGGAGGTGTCCCACTTCTTTGGAGTTATTTCCTCCTTGCATGGAGAAGCTTATGGGTTGATTCTTGTACATGTGATATTAACCACCTCATATTATGGATGTTTGTTAGTTGGTTAGATTTTAGAGGGGTATTTTTATTTGTTTACTCCTCCCTATGATAGATATAGGGTTTTGGTAGATCTATTATTATTTTATTATAAAGGAAGTTGAGCTCCTCTCCTATATAAGATAGCCTCTTCCTCATTTGTTCTCATGGTTGGATTTTGAGAGCTCTCTCTCTCTTTTGGATCCTAATAGACATATCTTCCATGGAGCAGCTTAGTGTAAGGGTTTCATCTCCATTCAAAGTGTGGCATCCTTGTTCCCATTTATAATGTTGTTAATGGATTGTGTTGCCAACTTATTTGTACCATAGTTGGATTACCTGAGGAGACGCCATTTGACAAACATGATGAATGTTTGTGTTCCAGTGTATCAGATGATCTGCCCTTTGTGCCTAGCCAGTTTTGGCTAGTCAGTTTTTGTTTTCAGTAATTTTGACCATGGCCCAGCGGGGTTTGTAATAAAATGTGCTAGTAGGGTTTTTGAGTGGTTCGGTCTCCTAAGAGGTAGTAGAATCTCAACTAAGGTATTCCAAGGAGTTTTTTCCCTTGTCAATTATGCTTTGCCTATAGCCGAGTATAATCGACGAGGTTTTCTCCTGCTTCCTCCAAAGATGGAATGCCCGATTTTGAATTTTGGGCCTTGGGGGGTTATTAGAGCCCAACTGAATATGTATAAACCTACTAGACATTATTATAATAGACTATGGTCATGTCCTAAGTCACTAGGACCCTCAGAAAAAATTTCAAAAAAAATTTACCAGACGCGTTGGATTTGGGTTTTTTATTTTTTAATTTTTAATTTTTTAATTAAATTTTTCCATAGTTTAAATGGAAAAATTTCAATTTGTAATATGTCAGTCAGCCAGGGTCCGAATTCAGTGATTGAAGGCTCTAACCTTAAGCCAAAAATCATTCATGATCACCTGGCCAGCTATCCCTAAGTTTCGGATGTTCATTCAGCCTCACAATTAATAATTTCTCCAAAAAGTCATTTACGGAGAAATTATTAATTAAAAGATTAAAAATGAATATTTTGAAGATAATCCAAAACTCTCCAAAATAAACCAAATTGAATAAAATAAAAGGCTAAATGACATGGCAATGGGCATTTATGATGATTTAACTCGGCACCAAGTCTCTTCAGTCAACAATAGGAGAGCATTCAGGACACCTTCAGTTAACAAATTCGTCCTCTTCCGCTAGCTCACGAATTGGATGAGGTGGAGAGCAGTGATTGGTTTGGTGATGTGTTCAAGGTTGAGAGTTTAATGCATTCCACATTTTATGCTAACCCTAAGGGTTGACTCTCATCACACCTACCTTGCGCCTCCTTAATGCTCTCACGTGGCTCCTTCAAAGCCTCACGTCTCCCCTTCCTCAAGCTCACGCTAGCACACGTGTGGAGCTAGAATTTGATGGAGAGTTGGGTTTAGGGTTGGGAGTGGGGGCGCCTTGCCTAGGTGGAGGCCACCCCTCACTCACGCCTACCTTAACTTAGGTTTGGACTCTTCATTATGGTGCCGAGTTGATAAATCATACGGATTGGCCCTCATTTGATGGAGTTTGGTTTTAGGGTTTCGGTCTTCATTTTTTGTATAAGTAGAGGTTCTTTTTTAGCTCTACGGGGTGGATAATTTTTGGAGAGAACCTCTAGTGAAACTTTGTAAATGCTTGTTGCTTTCATGCAACCATTGGAATAAAAATAAAGGCTTTGGAGGCTCATGTGGTGTGATATTGTGGATCCTTGTACTTGATGGATGAGGTGATGTTATTTTAATTTTCTCTTTCTTGTCAATTTGGGATTATGAATCTATGCTTTAAAAGGCTTTTTTCAAGCACATAAGAACAGGTATTTGTAGTTTTCAATTTATCTATTTATTGATTTACTTTTAGAGATCGAAAAAGAGCATTGTTTTATTTAGTTATATTTCATGCTGCTTTTTTATTTCAATTTGTGAACAACACATGATCTAATCCTTTGTTTGGCAAGTCCATGAGTTGTTGTTTTGCAGGTCATTTCATTTTACCAAGCAGAAGGTTGAGCTCAGTTGCATCTGCCTCTCTTGGAGACAAGTGCAAATTTCCAGTAATTACTTGCTATGTGAGATCCAAATGTCCTTCAAAGATCCAAAGGTTTAACCAGTTCCTTCCTATTTGTATTCATCTTTTGAAGTAAAAATTCTGATTTTTTTTTGTTAGGCAAGGTTTGGATTTCAAGCTACATATTTTTCACCAAACCGTGTGCCCTTGTTGGCTGTCCTCTTTGTTAGTTTGCGGCCTTCTTTCTCTCTTTTCGCAACCTCTTTCTTCACCTTTGTAGCAGCCTTCTTCCACTTTAGTTTGCAGCCCTCTTTTGCCTTAGTTTGCAGCCTTATTTTTTCCTTTTTCTCCTCCTTTTCATAGGTTCTTCTTCTATTTGTTTTCCTCCGTTTTTTATTGTAGAGGTTTAGTTCCTTTCAGAGTTAGTTTATAGATCTATTTTCATTTTATTTTTGGACTAACAAATAACAAGTTAGTGTTCAAAGCTCTTGTTTTCAGGGAAGTCAAAAAGAGCCCAAAGGCCATAAGCAAGCAAAGGAACAAACAAAAAGCGAAAAAGACAAAAACACCTCCCTCTTCTCTCTTTCCCTTTCTCACCTTGCTCATTCAAGAAGAGGCAAAAAACATCAAAAACATTGTAAAAAATTAATAAAGAGCAAGTGGGATAAAGGCTCCCACACCCCTCTTCCCCCGTTTGGGGGAAGCCTGTATCGTCCATTTTCATGTTTGCATGCTTGTAGAATAATTGGTTAGAGTAGAATAGGAAAGGTTAGTTTCAATTTCTGAAAAGTTTGTTTTTGCTTTCACAAAAGCCAAAAAGAAAAAGTTTCTTGTTTCGTTTGTTTGTCTTTATCTTAGAATTTTCTTTCATTTGATATAAATTGCAAAAGTAAAAAAAGAACTAAAATCTCTTGAATCTCACCGTCAAGTGGATCAAGAGTGCTCTCTATCGGAGAGTTTGTGGTTATTATTTGTTTCATGCATTTTTTTTCTTTTAACTTGTTATTTTAATTCTAAGTCTCTTGAACTTGCCGAAATCCAAGTCAAGAGCACTCTCTGTCGGAGAGCATAATAGTCTTGCATCATCCTTGCATTTAGGCATATAGAATGGCTAAGACTCTTGAACTTGTGTCATAAGACAAAGTCAAGAGCGCTCTCTATCGGAGGGTTTAATTGTTTTTTTAATAAAATTTGCAACCCACATTTTCCCTTTAATTAATTTACTTCGTTGCTATCCCTCACCTAGTATGCTCTGCCGACTTTCATAGTTGGGCTCGTACTCAGAACGGTGAACGGATTTGTTAATCTCTCAAGTAAAAACGTGATAAAATTTTACTCCATAACCAACGCATCGGCGTTGTCGAAAGTATTCAAAGTCATTCTCAGTAAGAACGCCGAAACTCCCCGTTGTCTTAGAGTCCCGACTAGCTAGTCAATCCACCAGATACCAGCCTGGGATACTGGATGGGTGTAATGTCCTCTTCCTTTTAGGCCCTGAGGCCCATATCGCT
>LPNX010015064.1:57400-118750 GCA_001517045.1 Pseudotsuga menziesii | reverse complement strand
AAGGTTGTTATTATGCAGAAGAAACTCAAAAGCTTAATCCAGCCCCTAGGAAAGTTGTGTCTTTGGAAAGGGCATTTGATAGAGAAGATGGCCATAAACCTAAAAAAGAATCAGGTACAAAGCCAAGTGATTACATAGAGGTAAACATAGGCACAAAGGAAGAACCTAGGATGGTTAAAATTGGGAAGTCAACACCCAAAAATGAAAGAGAACAGATTATTAATTTACTAAGGGAATATAGAGATGTTTTGGCCTTCACATATGACGAGCTTAAAGTCTATAGGGAAGATGTGATTCAGCACACTATTCCACTTAAAGAAGAAGCCAAACCATTTAGACAAAAACTTAGGTAAATAAATCCTAAGTTGGCCCCCTTAGTACAACAAGAACTTCAAAAAATGTTGAAAGTTGGAATAATAGCCCACACTAGACATTCTGCTTGGTGCTCCAATTTGGTGGTGGTTAGAAAAAAGAATGGTCAAATCAAGTTGTGTGTTGACTTCAGAAATCTAAATATTTTGTGCAAGAAAGATAATTATCCCCTCCCTAAAATGGAAACTTTATTGCAAAGAGTAACAGGATCTGGTATGATTTCAATGCTTGATGGTTTTTATGGTTATAACCAAGTCAGAGTCAGAGAAGAAGATAGGCACAAAACAACTTTTACAACTCCTTGGGGAACCTTTGAATATATAAGAATGCCTTTCGGTTTATCTAATGCTGGAACTACTTTTCAAAGAGCAATGGACTATGCTTTCAGAGGTTTAATTGGGAAAATTATTGAAATTTATCAGGATGATCTAACGGTTTTTTCTAAGGATGGGAAAAGTCACATAGGGCATTTAAAACAGGTTTTTGAAAGATGCAGAGAATTTGGGATCTCTTTAAATCCAGCCAAGTCAGTTTTTGGCGTTACTGAGGGGAAATTACTGGGTCACATAATTTGCAAAGAAGGTGTCAAATAGATCCAGAAAGAATTGCAGCCATTGCTAAACTCCCCCTGCCTAATACAAAGAAAGGCCTCCAATCCTTCTTTGGTACAATTAATTTCCTTAGGAGATTTATTCCTAATCTAGCAGAAGTAACTAAGCCTTTGAATAAGTTGCTTAGAAATGATGTCAAGTTTCAATGGGATGAAACAGAAAAAAGAGCTTTCCAACAAATAAAAGATGCATGTGGTCAAGCTCCCGTATTAGTCAGTCCAGATTACACTAAAGAATTCTATCTCTTCTCCTTTGCATCTGAGGACACCATTGCTGGTGTTTTATTACAGAAAAATGACCAAGGTCAAGAACAAGCCATAGCATACATGAGCAAAATCTTAAGAGATTCAGAATTAAAGTACCATATAATAGAAAAACAGGCTTATGCCTTGGTAAAATCTCTTAAGCATTTCAGGATTTTCATAGGGTATGCCAAAGTAATTGGATATGTTCCTAGTACAGCAATTAAAGATGTGTTAACTCAAGAAGAAGGCCTAGGTCCAAGAAGTAGATGGGTTGCTAAAATTCAGGAATATGATTTAGAAATCAGGCCCACTAAATTAATTAAAGGACAAAGATTAGCTAAGATGTTGACAGAAAGTAATGAGAAGGCTTTGGGTTTGGTTGATCAGAATATGGTTTGTGAGATTGATGTTCCAGATTCATCCCCGAATTTGCTAAAGCTTGAGCAAGTTGAATGGTATTCTGATATTATTTTTTATCTTAAAAACTTGACTTGCCCAAGTCACCTTGTTGGTCATAAGAGAAGAGCCTTAAGGCTCAAAGCATCCAAGTATATCTTAATTAAAGATGGTTTAGGATGGAGGAATCCAGATGGGATTATCCTTAGATGTGTGGACGAGAATGAATCTAAAAAACTAATAGATGACTTTCATAATGGTTTTTGTGGTGGTCACTTTGCTGCTAGAACCACCACCCATAAGATTCTTAGAGCTGGATATTATTGGCCCACCATATTTTCAGATGTGTATCAGTTTGTGAGGAAATGTGAGCCTTGTCAATTATTCACTGGAAAACAAAAGTTAGCTGCCCTTCCCTTTCAGCCAGTTGTTGTAGAGGCACCTTTTCAGCAGTGGGGTTTAGACTTCATAGGGAAGTTTAAGGATAATTCAAGTAATGGGTTTTCATGGATTATAACAGCTACAGATTACTTTACTAAATGGGCTATTCCCACTAAATCCGCAGATGAAAAAGTAATCATGGATTTTCTTGAAGATAGGATAATAACAAGATTTGGAGTGCCTTCAAAGATAGTAACAGATAATGCTAAGGCCTTTTGTTCAGCAGAAATGTCTGCATTTTGTTTGAAGTATGGCTTTATATTATCTCATGCATCAGATTATTATCCTCAAGGAAATGGTCAAGCAGAGTCTAGTAACAAAAACTTAATGACCATAGTCAAGAAAATTGTTGGGGAAAACAAAAGGTCTTGGGACAGTAAAATAAAACATGCTTTATGGGCTGATAGAATAACAAAGAAAGCATCTACAGGAAAGAGTCCTTTTGAGTTGGTATATGGTGTAGAAGCACAGCTACCAGTTCACCTTACCCTGCCAGTGTATCAGTTGCTCCGAGAGTTTGACATAGAAGAATCTGCACTTCAAAACAGAATAAATCAGTTAGTAGAGTTGGATGAAATAAGGAGAAAAGCTTATGATCAGAACTTCAAAAGTCAAGTAAAGACAAAGAAAGCCTTTGACAAGTCAGCTAGACAGAGAGACTTCAAAGTAGGGGATACAGTTGTCCTATGGGACAAAGGCAGAGAAAAGCCAGGGAAGCATGGGAAATTTGACAGCCTATGGTTAGGTCCTTATGTGATCAGATCAGTTGCAGGTCCAAATTCTTTCAACCTGAGTCACTTGGATAGTGAGCCATTGAACATTCCAAGGAATGGTCAACAGCTCAAGTTTTATTACACATAGAGTCAACATGGTGTCCAAAGGGACACCCTTTGTAACGTATCTCTAACCCTTTTCCTTGCATTTCTTTAAAGTTTTGTATTATTTCATTTGTTTATTATTTATGCATATATGTAAAGCAATTTCATTTATTTATATTGTTTATTGTTTATTTATTGGTTTTGCTGGAGGTCTTATGTTGGTTATTGGTGAGAAATTTGTGGTTGCAGGAATCTGGAGTTCTCATATGATCTCCAATGATCAAACACGTCCCCTAGTTGGAGCCAGATATTTCCCACCTATTTCGACTAGGTGGCAACTCCATGTACATGAAGATGTACATAGTTGTACAAATTGTACCTTGGAAAAATCTAAGTATTTTTTTCACTTCTGTAGGGCAATTGCCCCTTTGTAAAACGAAATGTCCGCTCCCCTGCGTGGGAAAATTAATGTAATCATATGTGCTAGTGTGGGTCATATGATATGGATGCCACACCATGGAACTGGTTGTTAGGGAAGTCCCCTCATCGAGTGTTTTTTCCCTTTCCAATTAATCTTGTTGTGTAAACGATTTTAATTGGTTTGGTTTTTCACTCAAAATCCTCTAAAGTGGTGACGGGCGTTCTAATGGTCAAGTCCATGAGGTGGCTAAAGCTTCAAAATGTTATTCATGACCATGCTAGACATTTGTATAGAGTCTTGCGGAGTTTCGTTATGTTGTTGTATTTTTATTAATTTTTTCCAGTTAAATTAACTTCACCCCTTGGTGGTTAATTAACTAGGTGTTGATGTAATAATGTAATTGCTCAAGCACTGGCACTTTGTAATAGGGGCTATGAATGCAAGGTAAAATTGCTATGAAACCCCCTAAGCCACTGCTGCGAGTCCCATGTCATTCTGATAAGGGGTTGAGGAGATAGACCATTTTTGGCTTAGCAAGGTCTATTTTTCCTAGGGAATTAATTAATTTCCCTAAGTCAAAAATTCATATTATTTGATTTTGAAGTAAAAAATCAAATAATGCCATGGTAATTTTGTTTGGGGGTTGCTAAGCCTAGGAAAATTTATTCCAAATTTTTCCACCCCCCCATGGCCAAGATATAATTTTTTCAAGTTTATTTTTAATTTTTCCTAAGTCAAACTTGGGAAAATTTAAAAATTAAATTGAAAAATTAAATCTAAGGTGAAATGTATTTTTAGCCTAAGTCTAAAGGTTAAATATCTTATTGGAGCAAATGGCTAAAGTCCAAGCCTAGTCCTAAAGCATGTTAAAAGAGGTTTAAACCCTCACTAGAGTGGAGCGCCCAAGTAAAAAGGCATAAAATGGGGTCGTCTAGCTCATTTTAAGAGAAAACCTCCACTAAATATGACGCCTAGCTCTTAAAAGTCCTCTAAATGGGGGTGTTACACATGTGGAGGGCGCTAGCATATAGAAGAGGGCGCTACCAAAAGGGAGGCGTCACACCTAAAGGGAGGCGTCACATGCATTAAAAGGGGGCGCTAGATTTGGAAGAGGCGTCACATAGAATAGAGGAAGCGCTAGACTTGGAGGAGGGGCGCCTAGCTTGGGCCCACGTTTTAAACCACAAAGCAATCTAAGGGGGCGTTTTTGGTCAAAACCCTAGATCTAAGGGTGTGGATTGATTGTCACATGGATCAAGCACCTAAACCATGGATTGAAAAGTAATCTAAGGGTGTAGAATGATTGAGGAGGGTGCAAAGTCAAATACCTAGATCTAGTGGTGGAGATCTAATCTATATCTAGATCTAATCTTGGCCATTGATCTTCAAGGGGTTGGGGTTGCTCCTCAACTATATAATGAGGGTCTCACTCCCTCATTTAAAAAACTTCTCTCATGCTATTGTTATGCTGCTGAAATTACTCCATATTCTCCTCTCATATTCTCTCAAGCTTCTTTGGCTATTGTAATGTTCTTGCCCTAGTTGGGCTTAATACAACTAATCTTCGGAGGAATTCTTGGTGTCTCTCTTCTACATTTCATGCATCCTTTGTGAGGTAACTTGCTTTATACATTTATTTGATTTGCATTTGTATTAGCTTAGATAGCTCTCCACAAAGTATTTTGTGGAGAGATTTGCAAGTAGAAGTATTTCTGCTTCCATTTGTGGGTTTTCAATAGGATTTATCAAAGTATTTTGGTAGATTTATTGGGTGCTCACCTCTTTGCTTACATTTTGCAGCTCTCATAAGTTTATTTGCAGGAATCTAGAACAAAGGAGCATCTTTCTCCATTGGTTATAATTCTGTTTTCTATTTTCGCACTTTTGCTTACGAGGGTTTTAAAACTCGGTTTTTATCATTGTATAGTGATAAAAACCTTGGTTTTAAGGCCCCAACCCTTAGTATATTAGTTCAATACTTCAAATCTATTGTTTTAACATCATTTAGGTGGCTGGAAACTCAGTTTTCAGCCCTCTAAACATCATATTTCTGTTATTTTTTCACTCAGATTTTTGCCCTTTTCTGAGTTTTCAGCCCTCTAAACATCATATTTCTGTTATCTTTTCACTCAGATTTTTGCCATTTTTTGGGGATTTTTGGGACTAATTTTTCTAACAATTTTTCTTTGAGTTTTTCTGTGATTTCCAACAAGTAAAGCTTGCTGGTTTGTGACAGGTTTTAGACAGGTGAAGGGGAGGTGCTGCCCAAATTGGTCCAGAAATACCTCAACCTTCAATCGGTTCCAAAAGGGGTTCAAACCCTCACTCTTCTCTTGATTTTTTTCTGATATTTGTAAACCCCAATGAGAAGTTCTCTTGGGGTATTCTACAAAAGTTCATAAAGCATTTTGTAATCTTTATATAAATAGATTAGGAAGTAGAGTAGGAAGTAGATAACTAGTTTTATTTCTGTTTACCCACCTATCTCTGTTACAGACCACCATCTCTGTAACAGAGATTGAAGTGAGGTTATTTTAGTCTCTTTTACTTCTGTTACCCACCTATCTCTGTTACAGACCACCATCTCTGTAACAGAGATTGAAGTGAGGTTATTTTAGTCTCTTTTACTTCTGTTTCCCACCAATCTCCGTTACAGACCACCATCTCTGTAATAGAGATTGTTGTGCGGTTAGGCATTGTTTTAACTAATAGCATTTCCCTTTCAAAGTAGTTTAATTTTATTTTCTGTCAAAAAGGGGTAACCATACAACCCACTAATCCGGTGTATCCTCTACCCACTTGTCATCTCATTTTAGGGACTTCAAATTGGGTATGAAAAGCAGGAGAAGTGGGGGCTTAGTTTAATTAAAACAACACTCTTTTTTCTTCTACAAACTCTCATACTTTATTTTTCAGTCCAAGATCAAGTACCGGCACCTCCCATAAGGGATACCGCTTGGTTGATCTTGTTGATAATTTAAAATTAACCTTGCATGCTAATCACCAAGATTAAAATTTACCCTCAAAATTTACCAACAACAACTTCACTACCCTCTGTTCCTCTACTCGGTTATCACCCTTCGGGGTACTCGCGAGATACGACAGGGGATAGAGGAGTTTTAGTTTAATAGGCATCCATTTAGCTGTTTTTCCTGTTGATTAAAAACAGTGCCCTCGGAGGCGACTTGGAGTAGAAGACCGTGGGGGGTCTCTAGGCGTTCTACGTCCCCCTTGTTGAGCACCAGGGCATTGGGGTTTGACCTGTGAGCTACGGGTGGGCTTTGCTCCCACTTTGTTGAGCGCAACAGCATTCCCTCTTTGACTTGAGAAATACTGGATTGGGGTAGTCACATCACCGGTTCGAAAACTAAATTTCAAGAGGAAAAACCTTAATAAAATCTACCTAAAATAAACCAAGAGACATTGCAAAACCGGTTCTATAACATTTTTTCATTTTAGCGCACTTCCACTCCAGCATTGCACTCCAACACTTTACTTTCAGTCTCATTTACTTTTCAGTTTCATTTACTTCCAGTTCTGCAATTGTTTATGTGGTGAATGCTTAACATTTGTTTAACTGCTTCAAGTAATTCAATTTAAAAGTCTTTCCATTTTTCATTTACTGTTGGTTTGATAAATTTCATTTAAGGCATTTTCCTTTTGCTATCTCTTGTCTATAATTTGTAAATATGGTTCATATTTGTTTAAACTGTAACTATTTTACTTGATTTGTTTATACTGATAAATTTAGATCATCTGTACATTGCTTAGATATCTTGATTCATTATTGTATCATTTATTTGTTTATTTATCTCATTTGTTAGACAACTTAACCTGTGGGATAATTAACTTAGACTACATCCATTGAAAGTTGCATTCTCTGACTCCATTCTTTAGGCACTGGTTATAAATAAAAGGATTGACTGTCATTTAAATATTGCATCTTGCATTAGTTTGACTGTCATCTCTCAAAACCTTAGCCTCAATCTTAATAAAAGATCCCTTTAATTTGTAATAAATTAATAAATCTGGAACTTAGTTTTCCTGTAGGGACTACCCCCCTTGGCTCTGTTGGGATCTCGCCTAAACGGAGGAGTTGTGGACTGTGGTGACAGTGGTCCCCAGCTCTCGCTTGCCCCCAAGGACACACATAGCAGGTTGTGACTTTCCTGCTCCTTAAAGTGTGAATTAGGCGGCAACAGGAAGCAAACAATTGGTTTGATGATCCAGTAATCCCTTACTGTAGGGCTTGTGATGATTCACATGAGGAAGGGACTTGTCCCATTTTCTTTCATATTATAAAGGAAAAGTTAGCAGCTAGAGAAAGAATGGAATAGGTTAATATGGTGGGTCATGAATGTGTGTTTGACAATAATGAAGATTTATTGGAATCAGTAGAAGATAGTAAGGACATGGTTTGCATGACTAGAAATATGGACAAAGTAGAAGAAACATGTGACCATGAACTTACACCTAAACAAAGTGTATTTTCGATAAATAATTTTAGTATGGATTTAGGGGGTCGGATCAGTAATGTAATGGTATCAGTTCCTGTAGCAGAAAGTGTAAAGGTTCCATCCCAAAAGGATAAACCACCCAAGGCTTTAGTGAGTTCTCCTCAAGTCAGTAAAGTGTCAAACCATTTTCAGAATTTTTTAGAAGAAAAGATAGTCGAGGCATGCCAAAATGAATCAGTGTTTTTTCAGAATGTGGACAATGTACAGTGTAAAGGATCATGTTATTGTTGTTAGCTTCCCGGAAAATATAAAGGATAGAATCAAAATTAAGGAAGTTAACAAAATATGGCATGAGCAGTTTTTTGATAGTGTGGATCTTGAGACTTTGACTTTGGGGGATCTTGGCATGGAAGGTGAATGTTCAAATTTTCCATATGATTATTCAAAGCCTTGTCATTCAGAACTGTACACAAGTATCAGTAATAAAGACTTGGAGAAAAAGTACAATGAAGATCTAGATTGGATGCAATTAATGGAAGAATAGTCTCAGCTTTCATATTCACATACAGAGGTTCCTTATGATTTAGCGCAGTTTGGGGCTTTTACAGAGAATTATCATTCGATAAACCTTGTTGAACAGTGCGATTGAGTAATCGATGTGCCCCATCAGACAAATGTGTACATTAGTCCTATCCAATCTTGGATAAAGGAAGCATGTGGGAAAACCTGTCAGTTTGGGAAGCAGTTTGATCACATTGTCTATGCTTACGATTCCCCATCTCGCCTGCCCATTCTGGATCAGCACGCAGGTTTGCATTTCTTAATAAATGTGTTCTTGCTTTGACAGGTACCCAATGCCAAGACAGATATTTTTAAGGTCGATAAAATGCTTAGGTGGTTGCATTGGATATTTGAGTTTACCTAAGATGTTATTTTGTTTTGCTTAGGATAAGAAAATAAGCTTCTTAAAGTGAGCATTTACTTTCTGCATTTATTTTTTGTATTTAGGTTTCTTTTAGTTTCTAATAAAGCAACCTATGGTTCATTGGATTTTTTCATAAAACTTGTGCTACTAAGGTTTTCTTGTCAAGTTGAGATGTTTTTACAGATTATAAGAACAAGAGATTCCTGGAGTTCTCGTATCCTCTCCTTGCCTGAAGACCAGATCGAGCACAAGTCCCACAGTTGGAGCCAGAATGTTAACCACCAAAACCGACTAGGTGGACAACGATGTACCATGCACATGTTGGATGTGCCTTGAAGATAAAAATGAAGTACTTAATGATTATATAAAGCGAGCCAGCTCTTCTTCTCTTCTTCTCTCTATGAAATTTTCGCACCCCTGCAGGGGATTTTGTAAGGATATGTCAGCATGAAGTTCTAGATTTTTGTAACTTAATCGCCTAAGACTTAGTCCTTAGGGAAGTCCTTTCATCGAGTGTTTTTTCACTTGGATAATTAAAATTTCTTTTTAGAAATTTTAATTATTTGAGTTTTTCACTCAAAATTACCTCCAAAGTGGTGAAAGGTGTTCTAGTGATCGAGTCCATAGGGTGATTGGGGCCTAGGAATGTTCTATATTACCATGTTAGACATTATCCAGAGTCTTGCTGAATTTCATTAAGTTTTGCATAGGTTTTTTAAATTTTTGGTCATTAAAAATTGTCACTTAGGACAATTTGTTGTAATGTAAAAGAGGGTTACTTGGTCCATTTTAATGTTGTATAGGGGTATGGGTACTCAAGACAAATGGCATGAGCACCCCTACACCCTTAGGCCAAGTTTGAAGTCATTCAGACAAATATTACTATGGTTTTGGTCACCTTTGCCCAGATCAGTCATGGAAATCAGGAAATTGGGCATTTAATTAGATAGCCAAATTTTGGAAAAGTGACTATTAGGGTGGCCAAATAAAGGTTCTAATGTTTATATTATGTTCCTAAGACAAATTTAAGACCCAAAGGGAGCCCCCCAAGCAAGCATATAACAAGTTTTGAGTTGTCGAATCTAGGGGGGTGCCCCTTTCTCTCTTTGATTGGTTGGGTGAGCTAAAGTCAATGGAAAGGGCCCCACTATGGTGGTTTCTTCTCCATTTGACATAACAATAAGGTTGGAAGCATTAAATTGGGGTTTCTCTCCCCATATTTGAGATCTCAAACCTTGGTTTTGCCCTCCTTGAGCAAATTCGCCACCCCTCTCTTGGGCCCCCTCTCTCCCTTGTGACACTTGTCTAGCATGCAAAGAGCCTCTCTCTTTCGTTTTTCCTATTTAAGAAGGCTTCTCCTCCTCATTTAGGTGACACAAAAACACACTCACACCCACTCTCTTGCTCATGCTCTTGCTTGGGCCATTGTAATTTTCAGCCATTTGGCTTTGGTAATCAAAATCTTTGGAGGAATCTTATATGCATTGTTCTCATTGATGATTTGCTTCCATGCTTAAGGAGCTACACAAGTTTGGTTGGCCAAGGAAGCATACTAATTTGCTTTGGTAAGATTTATGGTATTTATATTACATAAATTTTGTGAGTTTTCATTCTTGTAGTAAAGAAGTTCATATATTTTCTAGTTTGAAGTTTATGATTTCTTTGCTCATTATCTGATTCTCACCTTCTAGTAGTTGTGTAGTGAAAATCTTATAAGTTGCAGGTTATTTGGATTGAAGAGTGGGATTCCTCGGTTGGATGCTCCATTGCTTCACTTCTTGAAGAACAAATGACCAATTTTCTCTTTCTTTACATACAAATTTCTGAATTTTAATTTTAGTTTGTTGAGTGTTTTAAATCTGATTTTAACTCTTATATACTCAAGTTCTTTCAAAATTATTCATCTGACAACTTTGTATAAATTTTGTATATATATTGCACTAACATACTAACTTCCCCAAAGTGATTTTGGGCACATTTTATCATTTTCTGTTTGCTGGTTTTTAGCAGGTTAGTGACAAAAAAAAAAAAACTCTGTCAAATTTCAGCCATAGAAGAGTTTTAAGGCCACCCCAAAAGAAGAACTTCAAGAACATCTCAAGAAAGGGAAAAAACACGGTTTTTCTCACTCTTTTTACCTCCTCCTTTACGCTGAAATTTCAGCCTTTGTAACAAGTCCAAAAGAGTCTCTTGGACTTGATTTCTTGCTTTGCATTTTCAAATTAATCAAGTCTCATTTATTTGCCATCCATTGCTAGAAATAGAAGTTGGGCTTGTCCACCTTTGCATAAGCAATTGTTGATTGGCTCAGATTTTAAATTAGTTAGAGTTTTATTTTGTTTTATTTTCTGCCCACACCTTGTAAGTGATTTGGCTTTGCCATCCTATCATATTGCGTTGGCTAGCATTTTTATTTAAAGTATTTGTTTATTTCCTTTTGCCTGCACCTCACAATCGAGTAGGCTCTGCCTCCGTTGTGATATCGTGCTTGGCTTGTTTTGTTTATTTTTTCTTTAAGGATAAAATTTACCTCAAGCCTCGTTTTTGCCTCGTATCCTCTCCCCCCGCCGGTTGGACCGATCTAGGGTGATGAGAAAGGGCAAAGTTTTGTGTTGGCTAGTTTAATAGGCACCCAGATAAGTATCTTCATTAGAAAGGAGAAAAAGAGGTTGACCTGTGGAGCAAGTGGGGTAGAGGCCGTAGGGGGCTTCGTGGCACTTTGTGTCCTCCAGTTGAGCACCCAACAAGTTTCGAGTTTAACCCGTGGAGCTAGGTGGGAACCTTGTGTTCCCATGTTGAGCACCCGACATTCTCTTTATAATCGAAGGAGATAGTTTCTTGGGGTAGACATCTAGAATAGTTCATTTCTTTGCAACAAACACCTTAATTCCCTAAGTCAAAGAGAGACATAAAATTTACTAAAACTTACAGGACCACTTGCATAACATTGTTACAATCATTTACATTTCTCTACTTTGTAATCACTTTATTTTAACTTACTCATTTATTGGAAGCCATCATGTTCTTGTATATTTGTTAAGGTAAATGAGTTGATGCTTTAGAAAATTACTTGAAGTTGATTATTGTGACTCCATAGCCCGAGTAGAGACGACACTGGTCATTTTGATTATTTGATTGTCTCTCTTTCATACATTACTGGTTGATTGTTAAAGGGTTTTGCTTGACATTGAAATATTTGCATCACTGCACGCTGATTGTCATTTTTTGTAATTTACAACTCCTAGAAAACATTCTTCAAAAAAAAGAACTTAGTAAGTAGGGACTACCCTCCTTGGCCTTTAGGAGTTGTGGTCTAAACGGAGGAGTTTAGAATTGAGGTGACAGTGGGTTCTCAACTCATAAGTTGCCCTTGGGAACACACACAGCGGCTGGGAGACTTACCCGTGTCCAAGTGTGTTTTAAGCGGCAACAATATCTATGGCTTCCCCATAGATAATTGGTTGGAGGTCTTTCAGCACTATCAGATGTCCATGTGCCTAGTCAAAGACAATGTTCGACCCTCTTAAGTGTAGTGACATCCCTAACCCTCATTGACTCTTAGCATGTTTTCTTATATGACAATATGTTTGCATGGGATGTTACATTTATGCTCGTGCAATGACTCGTACTCATGTCTTAGACTTTCCTTGGTGTGCTTTACCTTAGAAGTGTGTTAGTCTAAAGGTTAATTTGTATCTTAGTGAACTAACTTAGGTGATTTCATCCATTTCATAACATTTTACCTAGCCATTTTTCATTTCGCTGGCCCATATATTCATCCCCTTTCTAAACGATCCACGTCAATAATAACCTAAGGTATCATTACTACTACCAAGTACGTATGACTCAAAAAAGGCTAAAAGAGTCTTTTACTCTCAAGGATGATGCTGATAAATGTAAATGGAAATGGAAAACTATGGGCGATACTCCCCCTTGCAAAAAAGCCAAGTTCTCTGGTCCTAGGTTATCAATGCCAAATCTAAAGAAAAGGGAACTAAGCAATGAAAGTACTATAAAATGCAAATAAATGAAATATCAAAGGAAAAGAAAGAAAAAAAGGGATCACAATATGAAGGCACAAGGATGGATGACCCATACAACAATTCCTTAGGCACACATGTGGAAGAAACATCCTAAATCCTAACTCTTGAAAGTTAAGGATAGACCTATCACTCCTATATTGTTATGATAGTTAATTCACAAAGACCCTCTTTCTTCCCTAGTACGTACTTCACTTCATGTACCCTCACTTGACTTAGGTAGCTAAGCTATGCAACTAAACTTATGGATCTCACATCTAATAAGGACTTTAATAGGGTCGCACCAATGTTAGCCTAGATAAGTAAAGGTTAAATAAGTCATTGAATTGTTTAAAAGGAATGATTGTAACTTAATTTCATGTATTATTTTCATGTTTGAGAACAATGCCTATGTTAAATGATGGGTTAATCCTTAGCACTAGAGTGATTTATCTTACATACATGCTATGACACTTGAAGTGGTATGTTTAATAGTTATTACGCACTTTCCTATGCACCACTACAATTGTTGAGAATTACACTTGACGTTTCCTAGCACTTGATGAGGTTGTCCCCC
Source organism: Pseudotsuga menziesii (assembly GCA_001517045.1). Taxonomy (NCBI): domain Eukaryota; kingdom Viridiplantae; phylum Streptophyta; class Pinopsida; order Pinales; family Pinaceae; genus Pseudotsuga; species Pseudotsuga menziesii. Next base: position 105,468 of record LPNX010015064.1, on the reverse strand, counting down.
TTCTCATGATGGGTACCACCTTCACTTGGCACATGAGAGCCGTTGGAGCTGATTTGGTTGGCCCGTCCCACACGTGGGAACCTTTGGAGGCTATTTCCATGCATTTAAGGAAGCCGCTCTAGGGTTTGACCTTGGGCTTGGCGCCTCCCACCAATTGGCATGAGAGTCGAGGAGAGCACTCCTACATTTGGGGCTATTTGTTGCTTGTTTGGACCATTTGGAGCTTGGACGTCCCTCTTTGTTGCCACTTTGGGACCACATGTGTGGACTTTTGAGTACTTTAACTTTTGAAGCCCCGTTTATGTATGTTAGACCATTGTTGTTGGATTGCCCTAGTTTGTTGGGCCATATTCATGAGGTTGGTTGCATTATTAACCACTCCTAGAAGAGCACTCCCTCTCTTGAGCATGAATTGTACCATTTCTGAAACAATAAAGCTATTTCTTACAAAAATAACAAGCATAAATACGCCAAGTAATCCATGAATGGATAATTAATAGAATATATAATTGATAAGATATGATGATTTACAATGGGAAATGATGCGTGTATAAATACCCATGCAAGGGTTTCCTTGGTGATGAGACGCCACCTTTCATAAGGTGCCTCTTCATTTTCCTTTTCATTTGATTATTTAATTACTTTATCGATATTATTAATATTAATGCTTATTAATTATTTATTTTGTTCACTACATTGTCTCCCCCTTAAGGGAAGCTTTGTCCTTGAAGCTTTATTAAAGACAAGGATTATGTCTAATTTCTTGCTTGTAATATCATATCTCGGTCCTTTATTTTCGTACTTGCAACACTTGACGAAATGATACGATACGAGTTACGAACTAAAAAGAAAAAATGTCGCATCGTGGTGATGTGGTCCATCCGAGATCTATTTTCATCAGAGATGAAGGTTGATCGTCTTGTTGGATAAATCTTCTCGTTTTCCTGCTTAGCTTGTAGATTTTGAGTTCTTTCGCTTCTGAAATTATAACTCCTTTGTTTATGTTCGTTTTGACCCTGTTGTTGGTCAAAATGATTTTTGTAATTTGGATGTCGGTAAGGATTTCTTGTTGCTTGTTTTTCTACTGGATTGACTTCCTTTTGAACTGTGACAGGAACCGAATTTGTATTTGTCTCTTCTTCCTCAACTAGAATTTGTTTTCTAAAGAGTCTGGATGCCTCCTTATGGATTTGAACTAATTTGTTCTCTAATAGATTATTATTATTCTGAATCTTCTCGAACCTTTCGTCTTGCAACTGTTTGTCCTCTTTTAACTTCTTGATTTGTTCCTCTAGTTCTTGATTAAGATTTCTCAGTCGATGGTTTTCTTCTTGTTGTTTTAGTATTCTTCCTTCGAGGTCTTCATTGGAAAGTTCCTTCTTCCGACTATTTTTTAGTTTCTTGATTTTCATAAGTAATGTCTTGTTATGAATTTTTAGTCGAAATAGTTCTTCGGTATTGCTTGCTAATTTGCCATTGATTTTCGCAATTTCTAACTTGTGCTTCTTTTTAGTGTCGTCATCCTTTTGTTGTTGATGTCGACATGTCCCTAATTCTTGACTTTTTAGCTTTCTCTATATTTGCGCCAATTCATCATCTTTGTCCATGATGAATTGGTTTAAGCACTTTATGTCTTCTTCTAAATCGTTATCACTTCTATACGGTGATTCTTCGTTATCTTCGAACTTTTTGATTTTGTCTTTAAGGTCTTAGTTGTGATTTTTTAATCGAGATATTTCTTCATTCTTAGCTGATAACAGTTTCTCGATATCTTCATTAGCTTTTTCTAGTTTTTTATTTTGATCTTTTGAGCGATGATTCTCTTGCTCTGTCAATTTATGAAGAATGATTTGCTTACTCATCTCAATTTATAGATTTTTACTGCTTTCCTTTTAGTCTCCTTATTCGCTTTCCAGTTTCTGTGATTGCAACTGTGAATTACCTTGATCGTCTTTCAAAATAAAATATTTACCACATATTGGACAGGAGCGATCGCCATTCTTAAAAAATGTCAGATATTGGAATTCCATTTCGCAATAAGGACACTTAGTCCAAAATTTGGATTTATATATGGAATCCATAATTTCTTCAACAAATCCACAATGGGCTTCTCAATGATTTCTTCAATATCTTCCGAGACTTGATTTCTTCTCTTTTAATATTTTCTTGTGTTGATGAAATTGCCATTGATGCCAACATAGACTTGCAGTGGCCCCACAGGATGTCATTGATGCCACCAAGTCCCACCTATAGTGCCTAGACCCCTCACAGAGTGGGTTTGTGCCTTGAAGCACCCTGTACCCAGTTGACAAGGTCCCTGTACCCACAAGACTAGATTTTGATGCCACCACTTTGTTGAAGATGTTGAAGACCCTGCTGATGATGCCGAAGACCCTAGAGATGGTCCTGAAGCCTTGATGAACGTTGGAGAAACCCCAGATGGATTAGAGAAGCATTAATGACCCATTCTGTGGTCATTCATGCTATGATGTTGTTATGATAGGGTCATGGTACCCTAGGAGAAGGCTTGGCAACCCCACAAGTTGTTTGCATGGCTATTGATGACTTGATGGAGTCATGGAACCCTTGGAGATGATCCTAGTGCATGAGAATGTTTGGCACCCACATACATGGTTATATGATGGCACTCGAACACTTGGACACACTTGGTTGCTTGTTGATGATGATTGATGGTGGGCTTGAATCCCTAAAGCTCTTGTATATGGCACCTTGGGTCTTGATCCCACACACTAGGTAGTTTGTTGATGTCTTGACCCATGACCCATACACTTGGTGTGATGTCTTGATGAAACTTGATGGCATCTCTTGCATCTGAAGAAATCCCTACCTAATCCTATTGGAGATCGTGGTACTCAAGACACATGGTGGAACTCGTGAACATGGTCTTCTAACCCACAAGCTTGTGGTAATGAAGCTCTCTCCTACATATTTAATAGTGTTGACAAGCTTGATGGTGACTTCCTTTAAATATCAAGTGGCCCAAAAGAAAGCTAGTCGGCCTACTAAATAATTGATGATTAAAAGTATGACAATTCGGCTCCAAAATCAATTCAAAAAGTAAATTAAAAATTCAAATTCAAATTTAAAAATAAATTATTTTTAGGAAGTCGGCTCACAAATTAGATGGAAAATGTGTATAAATAAGAGGCTAACGCCCTCATTTGAGCAAGTGAAAGAGTGAACATTTTAGCCCTGAATTTCGAATGAAAAAAGACTACTGAGGCAGCCACAGCCATGAGAAGTGTTTCTTTTGGTGTTTTTACAGCTGTGAAAAATTCGGTGGTGAAGTTACAGCTCTAATTTTCGACCAGCTCTGAGGAAATTCGGGTGTACAGTGCTCTGAGGCAGCAACAGTAGTAAATTGTTTTTTTTATGTCTGATATTCAGGTTAATCACTAAAGCAGCCTTTTGAAGGATGGTGTGGGTGCTTTGTTGAACATATGGAGTTCTAAAATTCGGATAGATAGTGGCGTGAGAAGATACATGGCTCTGATTTTTGGATTGCTCTGAGGCAGCCACAGTAAGAAAAGGTGAAGCTAAAATTACAGAGAAGACAGGTCTTAAGTTTTTACACCAACAGGGAGCAGAGTTTGACAGTGTTTGAAATGCTACTAGGGCATCCAAGGACCCCTTCTCTTGCACAAATAATCACAGCACTTTTATAATTCTTTTCTCTGATTTTCGGGCATCACTGAGGCAGCTACTGAGGAAATTCGGGACTTAGGAGCAGCAACAGTAAAGGGTGAAGAAAGAAGTTCTATTGATCTCTAAATTTGGGTGTGCAAGAAGGAATGAGGTAGCCGCAGTATATATGAAGAGCAACAAGGTGTCTTTTCAAGTTGCCACAATCAGAGTTTGAAGCAGCTTAAGAGTATCAATCTGAAACTGGGGTAAGGAGCAGTCCGGGCCCCTTTTGAAAGAGAGGCAAAAATTCACCTCGCAGTCACACATCGTGTGTTAATTCGGGTAAGAAAGACCACTGAAGAATCCACAGTCAATGGAGTTCTAAAGCAGTAAAAGAATTATCTCTGAGAATTCACGGGCATACTGAGGCAGTTAAGTTCTTAGCTAAGATTTTGATGTGTATCTAAAGATTCAAGTATCAAGGATTATTTAACGCAGCTGAAGCATGAAGAATCCATCTATATACAGTGATCTATGTCAGTAGAGGCTAGTTTTAAATGGATTAAACTCAGATACATCAATGTTGAAGATAAGGAGGGTTGTATTTCTCATTCTATCCTTATTGTTCTTGCTGTTGGAAATCGAATTTACTCACTGTGGATTGAGTCACTCTGAGCTGAGACTTGTATCTCTATTGTTGGCAGAATCAAAGCCATTCTCAAGTTACAGTAATCAGAAGTTCGTCGGTAACCCCACATTGTTGCAATAAAGAGGGTTGATACCACAGAAATCAATTCCTGTGTATATAAGACAGTCGCTAGCTCAATTGAAAAGAATCAAAACTTTGATGACCAGACTCTCGATGACGAGCAAAGGTGACTTGGGATGACTAGTAAGCAGTGGTTGACTGACTTCAGTACCTGCTTGAACTAAGATTGCATAACCTCAAGAGTAGGTTGCTTATGACTGGTTTTGAGGAAGCCTTTAGCAAGAACTTGACTATGCATAAGAGTTGATTGTTCAACAGTGTGGTGACTAAATGGAGCTAACCCCAGAGAGCAAGTTTGCCTAAGTTCGGAGAGCAGATTGATTTTGTGTATTATACTGAGTTTTTAGAACACATGTTGATTGAGTTTATGAGCTGACCTTCAGTTAGTTTGACTAGTGCTACAAAGCTGATTTGATTGAGCATCTATCAGCAGATAGTTTGAATAAGTTTGGAAGGTTAACGAAAGCTGATTTGACTGTGTTCTTGTGTGCTCTCCTGAACTATGTCAAAGTCATATTTTAGTGAGTTTTTGGAGAAAACTTGAAGACTTGATGGTCTTGATGAGAAGCTTGACTTGACATGGCACTCAGCAGTACAGTGACAAAGATCATGACAGTGATAGCAAATTGAGGGATTTAGATGACATGAGCAATGTCTTGACATAAGCAGACTTTTGATTAGCAGACCTTAGGATGAGCTGATATGGTTGAATGATCTTTAACTTGGCAGTGATGACAGATTGGGTGATAGTAGATTCACTGAGCTTGAAGTCTCAGCAAGAGCAGAACCTTGAAGTCTGGGGATGAGCAGAATTTTGTGATTGAATGTTCAGATGTATACAGACCTTGATGATGACATGCCTTGTGCACTTTGATGAAGCATATCCTATGATGATGTTAAAGACCTTGTTGGTGATCAGACCTTGATGATGATGATGAATGCAGACTGACATAATTGTTGATGATGTTGACAAGCAGCAGAGCAGATTGATATGATGTGTATAAGGATGATTGTATGATGATGGCAGCAATTTGATGGACAGTATGATGTATTCATTGTTATGGTCAGAATGATGTGCCTGACAGAATGATGATGAACAACTGATGAGACAGTATGTTAATGCTGATTGAAGAGGTGCTAGAGATAAGTGCTGGTGTGATGTGACAGTGAGCTTTAACTGTAAATGCAAGCTTGTCTTGCTTTTGAGGTTAGAATACCTCAAACGCTTCTTAGCAAGGTCTAAAAAAACCAGGCAGGGTCCTGGATGAAGAGTAGGTGCTCTTTGTATCAGTAGGTGCTGATTTTACCTAACAGTTGTAGCTGGACCAAAACTAATACAAAAAGATTACAAAATTATATGGTGTTGTGTTCTATGGTATTATGGTTCTTAATGATTCAAATGCTTATGATACGTGAATGTTTAAGTGAAAGATGTTTATGAAATGATTATGCAAATGGTAGAATAGTTGAATTGGTAGTTAATTGTGACAAGCCAAGAAAAGTTCTAACATTGCTTTACACTGATTCACCCCCCCTCTCAGTGTCTAACATCTTGGTCTTCTTTCTTTGACTTGGCCTTCTTCCTTTTTTGTATTAAATAATAATTGTAATGACAATTATTAATTATTAATTATTTTATTGTTTAAAATAATAATAATTTTTTTCTAATGGGAAGCACTTAGAACTTCAAAAATAATAAATAATATTATCAATATAATATTATTATTATTATATATAAGGGTTGATCAAAAACCTATGCGGGTCAAAGACTCAGTTTTGGAGAAGCTCCAGAAAATATTGGCCACAAGTTGGAATCTACCCAAGAAGGGGCTCTGATACCAATGAAACAATAAAGTTGTTTCCTACAAAAATGACCAGCATAAATACGCCAAGTAATCAATGAATGGATAATCAATAGAATATATAACTGATAAGATATGATGATTTACAATGGGAAATGATGCTTGTATAAATACCCATGCAAGGGTAACCTCGGTGATGAGACGCCACCTTCCATAAGGTGCCTCTTCATTTGCCTTTTCATTTAATTATTTAATTACTTTATCAATATTATTAATATATGCTTATTTATCATTTATTTTGTTCACTACAATTTCCATGTATATTTGACCATGACTAGGTGGTGCACCCCGCTCTCTTGGGAATCTATTCAGTTGTTGAGCATTGTTTAATATTTTTTACTCTGTCTTGGAAAGTTCCTAGGATAGATCTAAGGTTTTGATACATTTAATGTTATTTTATTGAGAAGGAAGTTAGATTTCTCTCATGTATCAGAGATCTCTTACTCATTTGTAATTTGTTGTTGTTGTTGGAGAATAATACTATCACTTTGCATCTTTGGATCCTTGATCTCTTGTGACATCTTCTTGTCAGGCACAACTTGATGGTTAAGTATTGAGATAACTTGTTTCCTTCCGAATTGTAAGGTCTATTAATCTAGTCCATAGAAGGCCAATCATGTTCCAATGGTTTAAGTGTAAGAATCTTCTATCCTTATGTCATACTTTAGTTTTCTAACTTGATTATGTATTTGGCATCTTAGGAGGGGTACTAATCAAGCTTGCATAGGCTAGGGGTGAGATAGGTTTCTAGATTGAAAGTGTATGCAAAGGAAACCCTTCCTTAGTGAATTTGTCAAGGAGCTTCAATAGTTTGGTAGAGGAATTTGTCGTTTGTAGGGGTTATAGCCAAACACATACAAACAAATCCCAAGGATAATCATCTTAAAACCTCGTTTTGCCGAAGGGTTTGAAACTTTGAAGGCACTAATCTAAAAACTCTCTCTTCAACCAAAAAACCAAAAAATAATCTTTCTTTTTGTTTTGTTTCAAGGGTTAAATCACAAAATCTCATGGTGAACATTTTTAGGATTTCTCGTTAAATAAGCCTATAGGTAATTTTCTAGTTTTTATTTCATTATTTAGGCTTAATTTTCCAAGTTTATTTCTATTTTACTTCACTGGTTTATTTTAGAAAAAAAGTAGAGACAAAAATAACTCTAATTAGTCTTCAAATCTCATATTTCACCTAAGGGTTTCATGCTAGAATTAATCACTGAAATTTCTTGGTAACAAATCTTAAATTTCTTGCTCATTTTAAAGATTTAAATTGGATAAATTTGCATTTTTATAATTCTGGAAACTTATACAAGTACTCTTAATCCTGCAAAGATCTAGGTCTATCGAACATCTCTAAACTTTAAATTCTTGTGCTTTAAATGTCTGCATTATTTTCCTGGGTTAAAATTTGAGTTTTTATTACTTTTAAAAAATCTGGCAGATCCAGATCCAATCCTTGTAACTTAGTGCTAAACATCAATTCAGTAACAACCTAACTCATGCTTCCTGCTGAATATGTCCATAGACATTTATGCAGCTGTCTTAGATGGTGATATTACTTAATTCAAAGTCCATATTTAATTCAATGTCCAGAAAAATACCTCACATTAACTAATTTATACTACAACGTGTGTGTTAATCTGTGCTTCAAACACCAATTAAAAACTAGTTACAAGCAAGCAATGCAACCAGTAAAGCATATTACATGTGTTTCACAAGTTTAATACAAAATACTATTTTATCTTTCAACTCTTTAGCCTGATGGCAAGCTAGATGCCATTTATCTGGAGATTTGTAAATTGTATCCTCTGCTTTTCAATACCTTTTCTTGCAAGCTATCTTTCTTTGGCTGTCTCACATCAACTTAATGAAATACTCGGGAATAGAAGAAAATTAGAAGACAATAACACAGAGAGATCCAATTTAAAAAGATGGTTGAAATAGAATGTTCCAGAATATGCTGTACATTTACCTCTGATGTGTAGTCAATAGCCTTCTCTGCTCCTGCTTCCATAACGCGATCAATGCTTAGTTTGCCACAAGTAGTTTCCACTTTACACCCAGCTGCCACTGACAGCTGTATTGCAGCAAGGCCGACTGCCCCTCCACCTCCCAGTACAAGCACCCTCTGTCTACAGATCGAGTAACATGCACATCAATAATTGAATGAAAAGTAGCGGTGAAGAAGTTTTAAGCCTTACAAATTTGAAAAAGAAAGAAATTGGTTGTTGAAAGTTGTAAAACTTTGGTTCATAATGGAGCTTAAATTTACAGATAGGTTGGAAGGGTTAACATTACTAAAATTCTTAATCTCTAATGATGTTTGGAATTGAAACATTGCAATGCATTTGTATGCTAGTAACCAAATGAAGAAACAGAACAAAATATCACCTATTAAGTTTGCAAACTCACAAGAATTCTGATGAAAATTCTGCTAATCAAAGCCAAAACATACATCTAGAGCAATTACGAACCACAGATAACTTGAATAGACAAAAGGTTAACAAGAAAAAACATGCGACAGGATTAAGCTAGAATGGATTATTTTATTGTCCACAACTGACCAAAAGAGTACGTCAAGTGGACTAGAAAATACAGCAAGTCACATACAAAATGTGGGAGTGCCAAGAGTCAAGACCAGTCCTAAAAGCTAAAAGATAAGATCCAAGTAAACATAAAGAAAAGTAAGTAGAAAAGGGTGAACCAAGGATTTAAACCTTGGAAATCCCTACTCCACACTAGATATAGAGGTAGATGTAGAGTGGGGACCTAGTTATAATGAACATAAATCAGAATAAACATGTGTGCACACAATGTACACCAAATATGGGCATGGAGCACAATTCTGAAAAGTATTAGTTACACAACAAGTCCTTAGATATTAGGAGAACAAATAACCCAATACACCATATATCAAAATCCTAAGTCAATTGTGTATAATGACACTATTGACCTATTATATATACAAGTTCTCACTCATCACCTATATAGGTCCACTACCAGGCCAACCTACTATGACATATACATTTGACCCATGAACCCTCCAACTCCAAACGGGACAACAAGCTAATCCCACCGTGCCCTACTCCCCTCTCAATGCCAACAGGAATGTAATAACTTTCCAAGCCGACCATATGCTCTTGAAGATGAACAAGCTTGAAACCTTAAATAAATGGGGTGAGGAGATAATATCACATAAACCAAAATCCTAATGCATTCTACATGTGTGTTGAGTAAGCATCATCCAATGTTGAAACAAGACCTACCAAGGGGCTAAACCCTCTAGACATCCCACTACCCACTTGGCTACAAAAATACCACCTTGGGTGGCAACATCAATCAAACCAAGTCCTCTGTTGTCCTTAGGCATAGTGCACACATCCCATGGAACCAACGGAAGGCCCCTCTCTGCACTATACTTGGACCACAAGTATGACCACCAAATCTGCTCAACCTGTCAAAATTGAGCCCTGCTATGGGAACCAACAAGAGACATAAAGCCTAAAGAACCCACCCAACAATAGTCAACTTCCTAGCAAATGGGAGGTCCTTATAATGCAAAACATGAAGTTTAATATATAGCCTCTGAAGACACCAATCCCACATAGATACTAGTGAGTACGGACAACCCCACCCCAAATGGAAAACATGAATAAATCACAATGACCCCAAATCAAATATATCTCCAAGCTGCGAGAATCTAATATGGAGGTAAATCCATCCCAAACAAGCAAAAATGTCTTGTGATTATTGTTGATGTATTTGTAACTTCGGAAGATATTCTGATGTATATTATCATTATATGTTGTTGTACCCCTATTATCACCCGCCTTGTAGTTGCCTGTGTGAGGTGGATCCAGGATGGATGGTAGAGGGGCAAGCAACTAAAGGGTGGAACCACGACTGCCTAGACTCCCAAATGGATGGTTGTCACGGCAATCAAAGCAGCCTTCACTTTATGTTATCCTAGTCCAAGACAACAATGGGGGAGACTCGGATCTACTCTCGACAGGAGAGATCAGACCTAGACACCAGAATAGATCAAATGGGGCTTTAAAGTATGTAAGGTACAAGGTAAATGGAAACCCTAGCTCTAGGGTTTAGGTACTAGCAACTAATAGAGATGACCACTGTCTTGGGAAACGTAACTGTGACAGGGTAAGCAAGGACAGAGTTGGGACTGTCTAGTACCAAAGAGACAGACTCAGTGAAAGGTAGGTGACTTGAGTTATCAATGAGTGTTGGAAAAGGGAATGGGAGTGAGGTCAAGTTAGGGCTAGCGCTAGCTAGGAGATCAGTGCCTTATGTGCATTGGGCAATGGAGTCAGCATCAACCCAACATTTTAGTGAACCCACCTGGGATATACCTTGATCTATGAACCCAAAAAGGAGTTAGCCCGGAAAAGTCAGGTTACAGGAAAACCAGCTCAATGGAAGGCTAGCGCTAGGGCTTGGAGAAGCAGATCTGCAATTCTAGGGTCACCTGGAGGCTAACAACTCAGCGTTGAAGGAGAAACGAGGTCAGGGTGACCTGATCTACAAACCCAAATCAGAAAATCAACAAAAAAATCAGATCTGGAAAAGTCAAAATCTGATGAGGGAGCCAGGGGGGTTGAAAACCAATTTATCATATCTAGGGCAAACCGGAAAGAACTAGCTCAGCGCTCGAGGTGTTATGGAGTGCTTAAGCCTTGATCTATCAGCCTATCTTGTCAGATTTTAGAAAAAGGTCAAATTTGGAAAAGTCCAGTTTTTAGTGAGGGCGCTAGGGCTGTTTCAGTCAAAAACTCAGATCTAGGTCAAACTGCCAAGAATTTGGACAGCGTTGGGGTTGATTTGAACTGTGTGGGACCCGATCTATCCGTTTGTGAAGTCAGAATTCAAAAAAAGTCAAAACCCTAGCAGGTCAAATTTTCAATCGGGGGTTTTGCAGTTTTCTGGCTAAAAATCAGATCTAGGTCAAACCAGCAGGAGTTTGACCAGCATTGCAGCAAATTTTGGTGAAGGGGAGGCCCGATCTATGAAACCCAGAAATGGTTTGGCCAAAGATCGGACTATTCCCAAATTTAGTGCTTTTTAGGGTTTTTAGCATTTAGGAGTTTTCAGAATATTTGAAGTAAAGCAAGGTACAATGGAATAAGATCTGAAGAGAAGAGACTCACCTGTTAGATCTTACCTAGAAGTGCTTGTAGAAGTCTTTAACAGTGATGATCTTTGCTATCCCGATCAATTCTGGAAGATCCCAATGATTTCTATGAATGATGTAAGCCACAAGCCACCAATGCGCCCCCTATCCTGCATGAGCAAACGTCAACAATATCAAATTTGCCAATACGAGATAAAGAAACCAAATGCTACAAGAAAGTAAGACGGAGTAATCATAGATCACAATGAAACAGATGAAAACCCCCTGATCCAAGACGAAGAAAACCAAGCGAGTTGAGGTCCCCCTGCAAAAACGCTCCAGCCAAAACGCCCTCCTGTAAGCAAAACAATGATAGCAAAAAGAAAATATAGATCTCACAAGAATTTCCACAATGCTAGGAAGCTAAAGATTTTCCAATCACCATTTGAGAACATCAGATGCAAAGCAAATCCCAAAAATATCCACAAAAAAAGTCTTTCTATTATTCAGATCCCAAAGCCAAAGACCCCTTACAAATGAGAAGCTCTCTCCTTTAAATAGAAATGAGAGAACCTCAATCATAACCGAATCTTAACCACTTTCAAAACGAGTGGCTAAGATTAAAAAATGAAATGTTCTAATCAATGGTTGAGATGAGCTCAACATACAATACATGGATCAATATAACCATAATTTATCAAACTGGACTAACCCACCCAAAAAAGGTAACCCACTCAACAAGAAATAAATGAAAGCACATGGTGGATCCAAGGAGTGTTTGACTAACTCCATCTGGGTGTCCCCGTGGCACAATAAAATAATATAATAATTTAATTCTTTAACTTTTGTGCCTCCTTGAGAAAATCATGAGCCTCCCAAAAGAGCTCCAGAAAATAATATAAAAATTCCCAAAAATAGGTGTGGGCCCAATCAGGAGCTGCAACCGCTGGAGAAGGTGTGAAGGACATCACTCTCACCATCATGACTCATCCCATGTCATTTCCTTGCCTCAGTAGCCCAAATCGATTTCTTCAATAGCCATTTAATCATTTTTTAATCTCCCTCGAGAAACGTGATCCTGACAAAACAGCGTCCTAGGGTGCCTGCGTTGTCAAACTAAGACCACCAGGCTCTCTGGGATGGGGGTACTATGGTACAAATAATGGCTGCACCCCCCTATGCCCATACAACGCCCTAGGAGATCCAACTAAAACATCTCCCTGCTCAAAAATATCAATCTGTGAAGAAAAACTGCATCAAAAAGGCAGAATGAGCCTGATCACATTTGTAAGTGCCCGGAACTGGAAATAAATTGTCTCATTAGACTTAGAGAGTCCAAATCCATCTAAGGTGTATACTCATACCCCTCATAGGTCTCTATCTGATCATCAATCATATCCAATAAACAATATAACCATCTGTGAATAATCAGACACCAATAATAACTCAGACTATATCCATCCGCTGCAAGTGTCAAAAAATTAAGACATGCTCTACAACTCATTCAAGTAACAATCACAACAAGTAGCATTCATTTCACTGGCGGTTCATCAACCAATACATATATAAGGCTTAATTTATTATTACTCAGACTTAGACTTTCAAGACTATACTCACTTCATAGCTGTAGCCAATTTGCTAGTGAAGGGTGAAGGGTGGAAATGACAAGGCTAAGGCAAAGGATGACTTCCTACTCAACATCATGACACTTTGGATAAGGAAAGGGAAAACTCACTATAACCAATGTCGAACAAACAACAACACAAGGAATGGCAATGCCTCACAAATGGGTGAGTTGTTTAGAGAGTGCTTATTCAACTTAGGCATCATGTCTACATCAAGCTTGATTCAAGTTCATTAGGATCATCATTTTGTTTGATGGCCTTTTTGGCCTATATGACCCGTTTGGGACTTCACCAGTGCTTAAAACCACAGCTAATCGTAGCTTTCATCTGGCACATATTTATTTTAATAAGGTTAGCAATTTTTTGGATATAGCATATTTTTAACCATTGCTTTTTAGACCTTTTCTTATACTCTTCAAGGAGTATTTTAGCATTTCATTACTCTTGTCCTTTTTACATATGTTAAGAAACACAATTTTATAATTTACATTTTCCATGGGCGCATATTCAATATTTCCAATATAAGCAATACATGAGCTTTCAGTTTTAGCCAACAACATCTCAAGTGACTAGGGCGAGTTCTGCACAATGCCAAACATCGAGACAACCGACCAGAATGATTTAGGCAGACAATCCAACTTACCAAAGGCAAGTTCTATCACCAACTCAGAGCCGAGACACAATATAAACAAGGAGGCTTGTCCAACAAAGGTTCTAGCGGAGAAAAAGGTCCTCCATGCCATAAGTCAAGAAGTCAGTCGGGTTGAAAACTAAACTAGAAGGTAATGGATGGGTGGAAACAGTGAAAGATGAAACCAACACTAGCAAGCCAAAACAATGGCGGGAATGACTACCTCTATTCTCCCTAAGGAGGGTAAAACCAATGAGTATAGATCAAGAACTTCCAAGTCTAAGTAAGGACATCAATACATAGTACAAGATACAACCAAGTCCATATAATTATGACCGCCAGATCATGACACCACAAGTTAATACATGTCACAAAAATCAGTATAAGAGCAATAATAACCATAACACAATATAAAATGCTGAGTCATAATCATGCAATATAATCCATCTGAGACACCATCTGTCTAATGAGAAAAAACTAATATAAAACTGGGCATCAATGATTGCTCTGAAATGACATAAATGGCTACATCGGTCCTCAAATCTGAGTATCCTCAGACTTAGTCTTGACATGGAAGAGTACAATAGTCCACTTATACAAAAATGATCCATCAAAACTGCTCATCTCAGCATCTCATATGTAAGAGATCTGGCTGAAAAATGTACTGTGTCTGAAATATAGAATATGGTAGCCTGGCTACTATATATGTGATAACAACCCCCATTGGGGATGTGTGTTACCCCTTTACGGGATGTCTAAATTGTGTCTAAACCTTGAGGTACAACCTCCGTTGTAAGTCGGGGCAATAGTCCCCAGTGTAACATCATGTAATATGTAATTGTGGTCTCTCTAGGAGAAGTGGGCCCCATGTGAGATGACATGTAGGCTCGAGTCTTATATTTGGCCAGTGACTTGAAAGGGTATAAATAGGGAGGCGCTCTCCCTCATTTATACATACCTCACACACTCTCTAAGGCGCATGAGAGAGAGAGAGACAGTCAAAGGAGGAGAGAGAGATAGTTGCTGAGCATTTATTATTACTACTTTTGATCATCTTACTATTCTGAAGTAGTTTGCGGGGTTCTCTCCTTTATGGTTTCCCTGATGAAAATCTCTGTGTCTTGTGTATCTTTTATATCTTATGCATTTTGTTGTACTTGTTATTCTTTCAGATAAAGATCCTAGATAATCTAATGAGATCTTAAGAAAATCTAACATGGTATCAGAGCCTCTCTGATGAAGGCACTATGCAACTGCGAGAACTAGGGCTTCCTAGTTGAAGGTGTTCTCTCCACAGATCATCAAGCAAGGATGGCTACGTTAAATTGCCTCACTAGGGCGCATCTGTTGGTGGTAGCAATTTTTGAATTAGAGAAGTTTCACTGTGCAGCAAAAATACAGCTGCAATGGAAACTAATGGAAATTAGGGTTTCATGCATGAAAACCATAGAAGACTGAATTTAGTCATTCTAGCACTTTCACTATAACGCGAGATTGGAGAAGGCTCGGAAGCCGAAACTTTTACAGGCCGAAGAGAAATTCGTGTTGTACACTGTGTAAAAGTTTCAGCCTCAAATTCGCTATACTTCAGGAGATATGGTTCCTCCAAATCAGGGTTCCAGCCTCCTCCAGAATACAATCATAAACAGGTGACCTAGGGAGATTTGTTATATCTCATGCTAGGAAGGTCCAAACGAAATTTCGCAAGATGTTGCAGGTAGGGCACGGACTGTAGTTTCAGTGGTACATTTTTCAAACCCCGAATGTGAAACAGTGACACATGGCAGTCTGTACAAGTTCGCCATGCTGAATAGTCCCCAAAACAATCGCCTTGGGAAACTCAGCATAAGTCCCACTTGGAGAATCCATTTCTGCTCTAAACTGTGGGGTTGGAAAGAAGACTTATCAGGTATCACAGTGAGAAGTTTCAGACTTTGAGGATCTGAAACTTCGGAGATACAGCAAAATCAATTTCAGTCATTTCTACAGAAGAAATTAAAAAACTAGGGCTTCCTGTTCCGGGAGCTTCCTCCACTATTTTCAGAAAAGGAGTACATTGGACAGCTCGCCTTGAAAAGGCCCATCTTTCTATCCAATCAGAAGTTTGAAATTCCAAGTTTTGATAATTAGGGTTTCTCTGACAAACCCTAGAGCAGCCAGCTCCGGAACCAGGACGGACACCTCAAATCGGTAAGATCTAAATTTTTGAGATTTACATTTGAGGTTCTCATTTCAAAATGACTAATCACGCCAACTTGATGACAAGCTTGGTGAAGCTAACAACTTCTAAGTATGGAAGTATAGGACCTCCGTGATCGTTGAAGAAATTGACTTGGATCAATATTTTAGTAAGGAAGTTCTAAGAGCCAGAGGGAGATGAGGCTAAGGCTAAAGCCAAGAAAATCATTGCAGATTCTATTAAAGATCATCTCATCCCTCACGTGTCATCCTTGAAGACACCAAAAGGAAGTGTTTGATGCGCAATCGAAGAAGAATAAGATATTGTTATAACCACCTTGAATGGCCTCCCATGATCGTGGGATTCATTCATTCGAGGAATGTGCGCTAGAAGGAAGTGATTACCTTCAGCAGACTTTGGAAGAGTGCACACAAAAAGAACCTTGACTCATAAGAAGAGGAGAAGATGGGAGCAACTGAAGATCAAGCTCTCACGATTCAAAGAAGATCCCTCGAGCGATGAGGAATATGAAGGACTCAATTCTTGAAGAACATCTTATCTATCTTAGCATTTGGATAAGAAATGATGCTGCTATGAATAAGGAAGATGATGAAGCTGAAGGCTCAAGAAGGAGTCCACCCACGAAACAAATAAAGATAAGTATTCAATTGTCATTTCATGATATTGTTTGGTTATGCATTTGTTTATATTCAGTTAATGTGTTATGCATGTTTGAGTATTTGCATTTATACTACTGAATGGGTAAGAAGTCAATGATGTTGTACAACATTCCATTACTACTTATCTAGATTGAAACCTGTTACCACCTAATTGGTAACGTGTTTCTCAAAGTTTGTTCGAGGTCACATACAGTCAGAAGCATGCTAAAGGTTGTCCATTGGATCGTGTCAAAGGGAGTGGGATTGCATATGGCCTGGACAATGGACCAAGTATGGACTTGAAGGGAAAACTTAGAGCATGAAAGATGTAATTGTGTGGGTATCATCATACCACGTTGTTATCAAATCGCAGAAGTTCTCTGGGATCCCCTGCTACAATTGCCCGTAGCAGCCAAAGTGTGACTAAAGTGGGTTCCATCCGTTTGGAGGTGAAGATGCAAAAGGTAGGAAACTAAAGGATCTGCACATATTTAATTTGAAATCCCTTATGTGGATTCCTCTACAAAATATGGGTGTTGGACTTTCTCCAAGATCTAAGCATGTAGCTGCAACATATAATGATAGATTTTTGCTTATTTTTGGAGGTGCATCCATGCGCAAGGCCCGGAATGATCTATTGTCACTAAACTTTGAAACAATGGAATGGTCGAAAATGAAAACTCGAGGAACTACCCTATCTCCTAGGGCTGGTTGTGGTGGAGTTCTATATGGTGATAAATGGTACATTATAGGAGGGGAGGGGCGAAAGATGCAGTTTCAGCATAGTGTTGATCCAGAAGGAGAAGCAGACATTTCTTGTAGCATTTGGAGGTTGTAACAAGGAACATTCAAATGAGGTTGAAGTGTTGACCACTCTAGTACCAGAAGCAGCCTTGCAGAGCTCTACAATCACTCAAATGAAATCATTGCACGGGGAAGATTTGTTGAAGCACACACAAGAGCATACACCTTGTGGGATTGCACCCATGGTGGCAGGTCGAACATTTCCTTGCTCGTGTATCAGTGTTGCAAAACACAACTTGACATCTGTCGCAGAACACGGTAGCTCTAATCAAAATTCTCTACTAGAAGAATCTATTGTGGAACAGTCATTTAAACTAGCAGACTTAGGCGCATTCCTTCAATCCGGATCTCTTGTGGCAGCCGAGCAAATTACAAGGAGTTCCACCTTTAAAGAACTCAGCGGAATCTGCTGCGATTGAATATTGTGGGAGCAGCTGCGTATCATCAGTAGCAGCCAAAAAAAAATTTGCAGCTGACAAAGCACGCCCAGTCTGAAAGCGACATTTCTCTAGAGACTATCACGACTCCAAGCAACTTGGCATTTTTAGTTCGATTGGTGAATTAAGTTTTTTTTTTACGTATAGTCTGATCTAGCAGCGAGTAACGCATTGACAGCCACGTGGGTTAGATGCATTGTTTTTTAGCGCCTACATTAAAACCATATGTGAACTGCATAGTCAATTGGCAGTTGATTCAAGTGGTAGTTCGAGAATGGCTCAGTGATTCCCGACAGCTGTTTATACTGGTGCCGATAGACCCGCGTTTCTTTTTGGCAACTACAGAAGTTTAGGTGACCAGTGGTCACGTCGTGGAGCAATCCACGTTTAGCCATTACCTGTAACTGCTAATTCACTTTCTCTAAAACGATCCATTTGCATCAATGGTCAGCGTCTGACTATGGCAGGATGAATTTTTCCGCAATTACGTGGAGTTGGGTTCCAAGCTTGGCTCTCATTTTTGACAGCCAAATGTGTGAGCAGTTGTTGAACCCGACTAGCAGTTGATCGCAGGGAGGAACATCACGGTGAATGAGGCATCCGCTCAGGAAGTATCCTCTTGCCTACGGAAATTTTGGAGCGGCTGGTTTGTCCACCTGTTGCCTCCTTATTTCATTTGGTAGCTAGGTGCATGCCTCTTGGACCTACAACTACGTGTGATTTAGGAGAGCTGCTGAAGAAGTTGACCGTGGACCATTCTCATTAGCGTTCACACTTGGCTCAAAAAGATCCGATCCATAGAGAGCTCCACTTTTTATGAGCGGTCCATATTTTTAATAAATGAGTGGGGTTCGAACAACTAGACAAAAGTATGAGTTCCATTTAAAAATAAAGTTGGCCATATGTTCGTTTGAGGAAAAAGTGGATCTATGATTCACTTTGCACATTATTTAGTTATTTTATTTTATTATTTCTTTTTCCTTTTTAGGAAAAAGTATGAGAGCCTTTTGGGCCTATAAAGAAGCAAGTCTTCTTGATTGTAAGGATGGAAAAAAGTTGGAAGGGTTTCTCCCATCAAGCTGAATAGAAAAATCATGTGAGGTTTTCGGATATATATTGGACATCTCTTTCATGGTTGCGAGTTTGATTATAAGATGTACAGTAAATCTAGCATAGAAGGCTATATTCTAGTCCATTGGGCAAACATTTGCAGTTGTCAGTTATACTTACGTTGTGTTTTCAAAAGATCTTAGGAGCAATAGACAGTAGCCAGTTATACTTACATTCTCCTTGTCTTTGATTATGGAACGTACTAGTTTAATCTTACTTGTGTGAAACGCAAAGCCCCCTTGAGTCCTCTTTTGACTCCATTCTCTCTTCTGGTACTGACATTGGTCTTCCCTCGAGGACTAATCCTCCCTTTCTTTCCATCACTCAATCAAAATAACCTTTTCGTTTTTGTTACAAATGTTTCTCTAAGGCAGCCTCTTTAGTTCACCTTGCCCTTCGTTGCACCTGCCTTAGCGATCCTACCTTAGGGAAGCCCCCCTAGAGTTGGAGAAGAGCCAACCTGAAGCAAGGAGAGAGGAGTGTGGTGACATTGACTTCTTTCTTGAGAGTTGTCGTCGAGCTGGTGCACTCACCTTTTGGGCTTCAACTCACGCATGCCAATTTTGGGCGACAACAAAACCTCTTTGCTGGCATATTAGGAGTAGTACACACTCTTAATAACATTAGGGTAGAATGCATCTAGAAGTTATTGTATGTATACATGATATGGATGAATGTTGTAGCATTGGCTAAAATAGTCGCATGGCTATGTGACATATATTTGTCACTATTAATATGTTTTGGAAATTATTATATGTTTCTAATCATGCAAATGAACTTGACTTATAGAACATTCCAAAGAACAAGTAACGACAGTTCAGAAGAGGAACCTGAAGCTTCTCGGTTCAAAGACACCATAGCGAAAGAAAGAGCTTCAAAAGAATATAAAGAGAATGGTAAATCGACCTCGAGAGATGAAGACCACCTTGGGCACGAGAAATAATCCAAGATAGAGAATAGTATGATGATACTACCAAATAAAGAGGCCTCAGACACACTCCAGTTATGTGACATTGTTGAGCGATATCATTGATACGGAGCCTTCCAGGGATGAAGAAGTAGCCAAGAAGAAATGGAAGGAGACTATGATCAAAGAGTACCAGTTGATTAAGAGGAATGATGTCTAAGATGCAGTTCCGAGACCTGAAGGGAAGTCTGTAACAACGTAATGTCTTCCAGATCTAGCATGCAATAGATGGCAGCATCGTGGGATACAAGGCAAGATTCGTAGCACGAGGCTTCTCACAGAAAGAAGGCAAAGACTACGAAGAGGCATTTGAACTAGGCAGACTCGTGTGTGCAAATTAAAGAAGGCCTTGTACGAACTCAGAAGGCACCCATGGAATAGAACATACAGTTACATAAGGAGCTTGAAGATCACCTAGAGTGATGAAGATCTTAACCTTTGCTTCAATATTGAAGATAAAAGCCTATAAAGGATGACAAGCTCACAGATGGGTGCGAGAAGACCTTTTCAAAGTTCAAGATAGAGGATCTTGGTATCCAGTGACCCTAAATGAATACATAGAATATTAGTAGCATAGGAAGCTACTTGTCACTCCATTACAGAATGTTTCAACACATAGAGTATGAAAGGAAGAGGAAGAATGATGCTCCGCTTCAGAGGGAGTGACTGCAGAAGATCCTGAGGTTCGACATGGTACGACAGGATGGACAGCTTACTGATGGCTCTAGGCGTTACTGAGAGTAAAGCAGATTCCAACCTTTACTTCAAGGTTGAAGGCAGAAGACCAGTGATGCTCCTGTTATATGTCGATGACCTGTTCCTAACAGGAAAAGAGGAACTCATTAAAGATGAAAGAAGGAGACTTGCTGCCGAGTTTGAGATGAAGGGCTTGGGTATGATGCACTACTTTCTAGGCATAGAGGTGTGGCAGAGTGCGGATGGAATCTCCCTTGGACAAGGGAAGTATGCAGTGGAGATCCTGAAGAGGTTCGGGATGATGGACTGCAAGTCCATGGCCACACCTATGGCATCAAACCTGAAGCTATTGAGTGATGCTTCATCAGAGATGGTTGATGCCACGATGTATCGTCAGAAGATTTGTTCATTGATGTGCCTAACAAACACAAGACCAAACACATGCTTTGCTATGAAGGACCTGAGCCAGTTCCTGATGGATCCAAGACATGATCACCTAGTTGCAAAGCATGCAGTGAGGTACCTGAAGGGTACAACTGAGTATGGGCTCAATTATGACACGAATCAGAAGACTAACCTGCATGGTTATGTTGATTCGAATTGGTAGCGCCACTGAGAAGAAGAGCACCTTGGGTTGCTTCTTCAGTTTGAGATCCAATATGGGCTACTAGTTTGGCGGGATGCAGTCCTGCATGGCGCTGAGTACAGCCAAGGCAAAATATGTTGCCACTTGCTCGGCTATTTGTGAGGTAGTATGTTTCTTTTGAAAGCTACTATTTAATTTGATTGATCTGACTTGCATTTTTGTATGATGCAAAGAGGAGCAGTGAAGCTCCAGTATGTGATCCAAATCGAGATCTCTCAAAAGAGGGAGTGATGAGTTCTAGCATAGTCGGTGAGACAGGTTGTCTAAGCATAAAATCTTGGCAAAGCTTGTTGGTTGCTCAGACATAATCAGTCATGTAGGTTGTCCTCAGATGTAATCAGTCCTAGCGAAGCCCGCAGGTTATCCTTCGACGTAATCAGTCCTAATGTGATTCTATGCTAGAAATGGCCAAAGTGAAGTTTGAGTACTTTAGAGAGAAGCTTGGTGTTCTTCGAATAGAGGTTCCTTCCAAGGGGAAGTGATGACTCCGGAAGACGCAGATACACATGAGAGCCTTTTCGACATGGTGGCAGGCTGGGCCTCCCATGGTCATGATGTAAGTGTTGGAGCCTTTCCCGGATGGTAGTAGGTGTGTCCTACCATGCCGGTGGATGTAAGTGCTGGAGCCTTTCCCGGATGGTAGTAGGTGTGTCCTACCATGTCAGTGGATGTAACTGCTAGAGCCTTTCCTGGATGGCAATAGGCGTGTCCTACCATGCCGATGGATGTAAGTGTTGGAGCCTTTCTCAGATGGCCTACCATGCCGGTGGATGTAAGTGTTGGGAGCCTTTCCCGGATGGTAGTAGGTGTGTCCTACCATACCGGTGGATGTAAGTGCTAGAAGCCTTTCCCGAATGGTAGTAGGTGTGTCCTACCATGCCGGTGAATGTTAGTGTCGTGTTATGTGTATCTGGGTTGTGCTCCGTGTGACAATGAGATGATCTGAAGATGATGAGGTATTAGTAGGGTACACAGGTATTGCAAGGCATGTAATCAGTCCTGGGATGCTCCTTCAGGTTTTGCAATGGCATATAATCAGTCCTGGGAGATCCTGCAGGTTTTGCAAGAGGCATATAATAAGTCCTGAGATGTACCTACTTGATGACTTGCTCGCAGAGATGATGAAGACTTGGCAGAGGGCTAGGTCCACATCCAGCATGAAAAAGGGTTGGCACTGTAGAAACTTCTGATGACAGATAGTATAGGACGATGATCAAATTATAAGAAGATGATGGCAGTAGCTATAATGAAGACTCTATGACTCCGTGATAATGATGATGCGTTGAAGGCCTGACCAGATGTGTTGATGACTGTGTAGAGAAAGAATACCTTCCTAGTTAAGAGGGAGTGTTGATGTATTTGTAACTTTGGAAGATATTCTGATGTATATTATCATTGTATGTTGTTGTACCCCCATTGGGGATGTGTGTTACCCCTTTACCGGATGTCTAAATTGTGTCTAGACCTTCAGGTACAACCTCCGTTGTAAGTCAGGGCAATAGTCCCCGGTGTAACACCATGTAATATGTAATTGTGGTCTCTCTGGGAGAAGTGGGCCCCATGTGAGATAACATGTAGGCTCGAGTCTTATATTTGGTCAGTTACTTGAAAGGGTATAAATAGGGAGGCGCTCTCCCTCATTTATACATACCTCACACACTCTCTAGGGCACATGAGAGAGAGAGACAATCAGAGGAGGAGAGAAAGATAGCTGATGAATGTTTCTTATTACTGCTTTTGATCATCTTACTATTCTGAAGAAGTTTGTGGGGTTTTCTCCTTTATGGTTTCCCCGATGAAAATCTTTGTCTTGTGTATCTTTTATATCTTATGCATTTTGTTGTAGTTGTTATTCTTTCAGATAAAGATCCTAGATAATTTAATCAGATCTTAAGAAAATCTAACATTTATTGATAACAAAACCTAAGGTAGAGCAAAATGTATCCAAGCATGAAAAGGCCCCACCAACTAAATTTGGCTCAGCACTCACAAGTAGAGAAAATCATCTTTGAGCCATCAAGGAGTAGGTTACCTAGAACCTGGCCCTCAATATGGACACTCTCTAACAAGCAACCCAGAGCATATACTATCAACACATTTAGATAAGAAGCCAAACTTGGTGACTTGCCATTTTGAATGGAAATTAGTATAGCATAAAGCTCCTCCCTTGAAAAATATTTATTCAACCTATCCCAATCGTTACTAGAAACCTTGTGAGGGGCAAGCTTGCAACAAGAATATCTAGCAATCACCACCCAATCTATCAAAGCACAAGCAGCAAAAATATTTTGAATATGATAACTAAACATACCTGAAACCTCAAAAGGGTCCTCTACAAGGAAACCATCCTCCCTACGCAAACCAAGCACCCTGTCAACAACCACCTTTCTCTTAAGGAAATCAAATAAGAATTTAGAACCTTCATCTCCATCCTGGATCCATTGTCGGCGAGAACGAACCCGAGCACCCTTAGCAATATAGCCCTCACCCTTGTGAACAACGATCTCCAACTTCGTAGCCTCCTCTTGAAGAGACACATTATGAATATCCTCTTCAAGAAAGATGTAAATCCCCTCAAGCCTAAGTAAGATTGCCCATAAATCCTTTCTTTATTTACAAGCCATCATCTGACCCCAGCTTCTCATGAACTTAACTAGAGCCTCCCACTAAAGGATACATCCCTAAGCTCCCACTGACCTAAGAGAGAGGTTCCAAACCCTCTGAACTAGGGAGGAGAAATTCTCTGACTACAAATAGAGACATTCAACTTGAACAAAGAAGAAGGCAAATCAACTGAGTTACCCACAGAGATCACAATACAAATTGAAAGGTCATTTGAAAAATGATTTGTAAGGACATCTAAACAGTGTCCTTACAACTACACCAAGCTTGCTTCTATAAACCACAGATCACTCAACCTGTACCTCCCCATCAATCACCTTCCCATTTCACTATGTTAAAATCCATCGAACAATCTACTCCATAGCTAGAAGAGAATATGCCATCTAATCCTAGAGCCTACCATGCTCCAAATTGAGGTTAGGAGTGTAAACAATGCAAAATCCTATCACCTAATCATCTATCAAAAGTGTTACGCAAAGACACTGATCCTCAAGAACCAAACCATAAGCTAACACAAAGTTCTACAATTAGGATGAAAGGGAATAACCACACCTCCACTCCTGTGAAAATGATTTGTAGCCAGTGAAGGACCATTCCAACAATCGTTCATCTAGTACCGAAGCCCAGATCCAGTTGACTTGACCTCCTATAGGAAAAGCACATTTGCTCGAAAACACTACAAAAATCCTCAAACAATTTATTTTCAACTAGGAATCATCATCCCTCACACATTCCAAAATAGTAGAGAGAGGTTCATTCCAAAGAAGATGAATACCTAAACTATTTTACTGGTTATCCATCTCAGATCCCTCCAATGCTTGCACATGGAATCTAGTGAGTGAACCATCGCATCCTTATAGGACTTCACTCTCGACTTAGGGGTCAACTATCTTGCTAATTGTCCACACAAGTGAGGAAGGAAACCCCCCTCCACTTGTTAGACTTAAGCTACCATTCTGGTTCAATATCCATGCTATTAGACCCAGAACAAACTAAACCACCCTTGCTTCCAAGGTTTCTATTTCAATGCACTCGAGGCTACCCTACCACCAAGGAAGAAATTTTAACCATGGGATACATTGTCAAGCAAACAGAGCCCTACATTAAGACAATACCTGAACCACTATGTGAAGAGACACCTACATTTGCACATAAACCATTTCCTCCCAATCATGTACAACCAGAAAAAGAATCGCCTACTCTCACACCAGAAGCCACAAAGGGGCCACTACCTTCCGCTCCCTAACTTGAATCCATTGAGGTCCCACTTATCCCTACACCCTAAAGAGTCGCACCAACACCTACATTCGCAATCTCCCCCCAACTTGGGTCTACGAAGAGGCAATCTCTAATCGAGTGATCCTAGGCCTAACATGGAAAGGATGCATTTGGAAGATTTAGGTATTGAATCTTCTCATGTTTAACTCTACCAATGGTGCAGACAAGAATGAAAGGGGGGGGCTTCCACTTCAAATCCACCTCCATGCAAACCCTTGAATTTTCCCTAAAATAATTCCGTCAATTGTCCAGATGAGAACTTTACCAAATCTGCAAGCAAACAAGTCAATAAAAGGGCGCATGTCAACAAGCATGGCTAGAAATCCAACCAAAGTGGATATTGAGCGTGTCCACAGTCCTCTAGGTTGAACTCCTCCCTTTAAGACTAAACATAGGCAACGGATCCAACAAGATTCCAAGTAGCAAATTGTAAAACATGTTGAGCTACAAATTTTGAGTTAAACAATAGATAGACATACTTCAAACCCAATCCCCAATAAGGGTTCAAGGAGATCCTCTTGGCCTCCTAGTTCAACAAGCACTAGTGGTTAAACACCTTCACATCCAACATTCTACATAGAAAGAACAAAATAACCCCTCAAGTCTCAAAATGCATGCACCCCTCAAAATACTCCATGTTTATCAGCAGGGAAAAAGTTCAAATCTTCTAGGTCCAAAGGGGACTTGGTTTCATTGTTGATTGAAGGTTGTAAGGAAATATTTCTTTTTCCCACAGCTTGAGACTCGACTATAGGGTGTGTTGATTTCTCTAAGGTAGAAAGCTAGCCATCCCCCATTAGCAAATTCTTGCTCACAATCGTCGTTGCAAAGCACCTAGATAGAACAACAAGCCCTAATCCATCCACAAAAGGAGTAGCACCCTCAATATGCAAAGGCTCAACAATTGGCATCAAGTTGGTCCCATGCTTTGTGTCTTGGCTCAAGCCTAACACAAGCTCATCCTCCATAGCAACCACACTACCCATCGTTGAAAGGGGCAGCCACTCCTCCGTAGATTTATACAAAGTGAATCCCCCAACCTCGAAAACTTAACATTTAACGAATGGGCCACAACTCAAACAAAACCATCACCATTAACACGAATAAGAGTAATGAATTCCAAAGAATTTTCCCTTGACTAGATTCTTCTCTGATAAACATTATCAACTATAGAAACCCTTGAGTGCTCTCTATCACTAAAAAAACTCTCTACAATCCCTTCTTGACAACCTATATGACTAATCACCATCATACTGCATTTTCTCTCTCATATGGCCATGCCCATAAATCCTTTCCAACACCTATATGATTCAAGATTGGTCTTTCCCCTGTGAGAATCTATACCCCTACATTCTACTCCTTCGCATTCATACCTATACAAATTGTGTCCATACTTTGTCCTCTCGGCTATCACCCAAACTCACACCCTTCAAGATAAAGTCCTAAAGCTCTAGGTATGGTCTAGTTGTAACTAAGACAAAGGCCAATGTCACTGTTATACCATCATTTGTATGGGGTTCTATACCCATATTTTTGCATAACAGAGTAGGGATGAGAATCTGAGATTAGTTTTGTATGAGCAAGGCAGTGTGTCAGAGCAGTGATGCCTATGAGATCTTTGAGGTTTTGGTGTATTTGTTGTCATGTGGTTGCTTATGATGGTTCCTTGTCATTTTAATTTTGGTATAAGATGCATGCCTAGAGGATACGGTTATGGATTATATGTTTCTATTGACTAGTGTACTAGGTGTCTATAAATTTTACTTTACAGTTGTGATTGTTTCGATGAGCATGGTGAGTAAGATTTATGCATAGCGTAGCATATACAAGTAGTTTATGTTTTATGCACATACCATTATCTAGTGGGACCTCTTGATTATTGCACGAATCATACCCTTTCTTTTGGTTCCATTTTTTTCCTTACCATCCTCCATCCATGTCACTCCTACTTGTGTCACAAACCCATTGATTTGGATTTGACAGAGATACTCAGGACCCCCCCTTTGTGACCTCTTTATTAAGATGGCCTCCATGTTGTTCCCCGGTGTCTCAGCTTTGATGTGTGTGAAGTCTTATGCTTCTCGTTGGTTACCCCTAATGTTTGGCTCTGAACCTAGGAGAGCTGGTTTCTCGATGCCATATGCTTCTCCTTCGCTACCCCTAATGTTTGGCTTTGAACCTAGGAGAGTTAGTTTCTCGATGCCATATGCTTCTCGTCAGTTACCCCTAATGTTTAGCTATGACCTAGGACTACAGGCTTCTGACACCATGTGCTTCTCATCAATTACCCCTCATGTTTGGCCTTGAACTAAGGTTGGTCAGTTGCCAAAAATGTGCTCCCTAAATCTGAAACAAGTTCCCTTATCCCTGAAATTGGTTGGAGGTTGGAGGGGTATGTACTCCTTGAATTAAGAAGTTAAACATATTTGCTCTAAACAAGCATTATTGTGGCAACTCCATCAAGCCTATAGACAGTCACTTGCAACGAAGCTAAGGTGGTTTTATCACTGGTGCCCAGAAGGCATCCAGGGTCGATACCTTTCAGCCATTAACCAACTAAAAGATTAGGAAAGAAAAAGAAAGTCAAAAGAAAGAAAAGGGAAAATATTTAAAAGAGAAATATCCAAAAGCAATAGAAAAGTGAAAATAAAAGAAAAGAAAAATGCAAAAGAGAAATAAAGGGGGGCTTGCTAAGGTCAAAGAGGTATCGTCCTCTAGCACATCATCCATAAGTGAGACACATGCTCCCTAGTGTTTGAACTTTGCTTGACTAACAAATGTCACAAAGTACCCTTCTTCCCCTTTCTCCTAAGTTACTAAAGTCTTCCATGACCAATCTTTCACTTGACTAAGCTTTTGATCTTGACCACTCACTTCACCAAAGAGAAAAATGATCTATGCAATGTTCTTGATGGTAAACTAGATGGTGGCATGGATATAAAACAGTTACTTCATGCTTTATGTTGTGTTATGCATTTTTCTTATGATGAAACTATGTAAGGATTCACTTGTATTACTTGTGTAAAGTATGATTTGTGGCTCTAGTTCTCTTTCAGTACTAACCATTTTAAGTGTTGTTTCATCCTCTTATAGGCATTGGTTGAGTCCTTGCACCATTGGACTTCATTAGAAAAGTTTCACCGGAGTTGACTTTTTGACTTGGTCAAACCTAGGTTTGACAGTGACTTGGTCAAAAGGACCAGCCCATCAGTATGAGAGCTTCATGTTTTATATTTCTTCATGCTACAGCCATTGGAGGCCAATTGGACCCCTTCAAGTATCATTTTCAGCCAAATTTGATTAATGGGCTTTACTATGGAATTTTTCATAAGTTAATAATTAAAATTCCTAAGGTTGAAGATTAATTATTTGGAGCAGCAACTTATTGAAGAATTCAAATTGGTTTTGGGCATGCATTTGATTGCTAAAGCGTGTCAGAGCATCAAGGAATCCATCTAAGGAAAATTTGAGATGTTTTGAGCATGAATTCACCTATAATAGAATTAATGGAAATTATTAACAAACTTTCTTAAGGTCTGATTTGAAAATTTCCTAAGTCAAGCAATGAATTAATCAACTAGAGAAAGAGACCTTATGGAAAAAGCGGCAACATGGATCCTAGTAAAACCATTTTTTAGACAAGACCTAAATCTCAGTTTTCTCATATGGCAAAGTATGTGGGCCCAGCAAGTACCCATCTCCAAGGGGAGCACATTCATCATCAACAAGGCGCACTAGGGAAATAAGTTCATATGTTTTGCAAGCAACCACTTCATATGTGTTGAAAAAGCATGTTAAGGGGACTCCCTAGTCACCCCAACATAGAAACGAGGCTTACTAAATGTAATTTAATTTTTGTAAATGAGCTCTTAGAGGCAGTTCGCCCATCTCATTTGCAGCCATTTCCAACTATGTAAAAATGTAAAAGGGTGGGATCTATTGCCAACTTATCTGTACCATAGTTGGATTAGCTGAGGAGCCGTCATTTTACAAACATGATAAATGTTTGTTTCCAGTGTATCAGATGATCCGCCTTTGTGCCTAGCCAATTTTGGCTAGTCAGTTTTTATTTTCAGTAATTATGACCATGGCCCCGCGGGGTTTGTAATAAAATGTACTAGTAGGGTGTTTTGAGTGGTTCGATCTCTTAAGACGTAGAATTTCAACTAAAGTATTCCAGGGAGTTTTTTGCCCTTGTCAATTATGCTTTGCCTATAGCCGAGTATAATCGACGAGGTTTTCTCCTGCTTCCTCCAAAGCTGGAATGCCCGATTTTGAATTTTGGTCCTTGGGGGGTTATTAGAGCCCAACTGAGTATGTATAAACCTACTAGACATTATTAGAATAGACTATGGTCATGTCCTAAGTCACTAGGACCCTCAAAAAAAAATCCGAAAAAAAATTTACCGAACGCGTCAAATTTTGGATTTTTAATTTTTTAATTTTTCGTAAGTTTTTAATTAAATTTTTCCATAATTTAAATGGAAAAATTCAATTTGTAACAAATCATCCATCCGAGGTCCGTTTTCAGTGTTTGAAGGCTCTAACCTTAAGCCAAAAATCATTCATGAGCATCTGGCCAGCTAGCTCCAAGTTTCAGATCATCATTCAGCTACATAACTCATAATTTCTCAAAAAAAATCAATTTCAGAGAAATTATTGATTAAATATTAATAATGATTATTTTGGAGATAATCCAAATCTCTCCAAATTAATCCGAATTGAACGAAATGAAATGCAAAATGACATGACATTGGGCATTAATGATGATTGGAGTTGGCACAAATCCTCTTCAGTTAGCAATCAGTGAGCACTGAGTTCTCATTCACTTAGCAAACTCGCCTCATTCGGTCATGACCACGTTTTAGTGAGGTGGAGCTTGTTTATTGGCTCGTTGATGTGTTCGAGGTTGAAGGATGACATGTATTCCTTGTTTCTTGGTATTGGCTCCTCCATACCTAGCTCCAGGCTCCTCCAAACCTAGCACGCCTACCTACATCTCCTCACGTGTGCTCTTCCTCATCCCTCACGTCAAAGCTTTGGAAGCTCACGCTATTGCTTGTGGAGGCCTCTCATTGGTTGGAGATTGGTTGGTTAGGGTTGGAGTGGGGGCGCCTTGCCTAGGTGGAGGCCTCCCCTCACTCTCACTCTCTTTACTTTAGGTTTGGCTCACAAAACGTGGCTAGATTGCTAGGTATTGCGCCCTCCTTGCATGGTGTGGTGTTAGGGTTTTAGCCTTCTCTCATTGTTTAAGAAAAGGCTCTTTTGAACTCTTCAGTGTGGAACTTTTTGGGTGGAGTTACTCTGTAGAAATTGTATCAAGATTTGCTTTGAATTTTTAATAAGAATTTCAACTTTGGAGGTCTATGAGCTCTTTGCATGTGGTAAACATTTCATGGTTGAGGTGATATTGCTTCTAACCCTTTGCTTTTAAATGCTTTGAATGAGATCAGTTTCTTTTGTTAAGCTCAAGAGGGCCACTGTTGGCATGGTGGAGTAATCGTTTGTTGTTTCAAGTCGATTATTTATGCAAAGTAAGTTATAATCTTGATGAACATGAGTAGTTAGTTATACGCAGTGTTGATCTTGGTTTAATTCTCTTAGCATACTTTCATGTGATTTGATCTCACTTTGTATTTGAGTTTTGGTGTTATCAAGTTTCACAGGTTGAAGAAGGGTGTGAGTTCAGCTACATCTAGCGCAAGCTTCAAGCAAACTTTTGTTTAACATTTTGTTATTGCAGGACCTACAAGGATTGTCTTCTTCCTATCCAAAAGAAAGTCGGGAGTTTCTCTTCATCTCTTGTGTTCCATCCACAAGAAACCCTTCTTCTCTACCCTTTTCTTTAATTTGTTTTGCATTGCTTAAGAAGTAGATCCACTCTTTCATTATTAATATTTAGATCTATCTTCTTTAGGCTTTGTTAGATCTAATCACTGAAGGAATTCATCATTCATTAGATCTAGGAAAAAGTTTGTACTTTGCATGCAAAATTTTCAAAATTTATTCTAGGTACAAAAAATATTTTCCAAAATTTTTTATTTTTGCATTGTCTTTCCCATCACTTTTTAGTATTGTTAGCTTGTTGATTTTTTACTTTTGTGACAGGTACAGCGGAAGTGCTGGTGGAAAATTGAAGATTCAAGCTTCAAAAAAGACTCATAATTCCCTTTTCTTCATTCCCTTTTCTACAGCTCGCTCCGAAAGCCTTCCAAAGATAGCAAAAGAGGCAAAAAGGAATCAAAAGAAAGGCATTGTAAAAGAATTTATAAAAGAGCAAGTGGGATAAAGGCTCCCACACCCCACCTCCCCCATTTGGGGGAAGCCTGTATCGCCATTGTCCATATTTCATTTTCTTTACTTTGATTTATACCTGCAATAAATGAAATAATAAAAGTAGAATAGGGGTAATTAGCTTCAATTTGTTGAAAAGCTTAGTTAGATTTGATTTCATTTTTGCTTGCATAAAAGTTATCAGAAAAAAAAAAATTGTTTGATTAATTGCTAGTTAGTTGTTGTTATTTCATTGAAAAGTTTAAATCATAAAGAACCAAAATCTCTTGAATCTCACCATAAGGTGGATCAAGAGTGCTCTCTATCGGAGAGTTGTTTATTTTTTATCATGGTTTTTTGTTACTTACCCCCATGCTCTCCTGATTAAGGCCTAAAAACCTGAAAGAGATTCTTGGGTAGATTAGTCTTTTACTCTTTTTTCAAGTTTAACTAATCAATTCTTAAGTCTCTTGAACTTGCCGGAACCCAAGTCAAGAGCACTCTCTATCGGAGAGCATTCCCACTGCATATCCTTGCATCAAGCATATAGTTTAGCTAAGACTCTTGAACTTTTGTCATAAAACAAAGTCAAGAGCGCTCTCTGTCGGAGGGTTCTAATTAATTTACTTAATAAAATTTTGCAACTCACTTTTCCCCCATAATTAATTTATCTCCTTGTTTCTTTGCCGGAGTATGCTCTGACCGACCTAAAAATCGGAGTACCCAGAAACAGCATTGGACTGCTAATCTTACAAGATTCAACATAATAAAATTTTACCCCATAACCAACGCACCGACGTTGTAGAAAGTTTCCCAAGTCATTCCTAGTAAGGGCATTGGAACTCCTCGCTGTCTAGAGTCTCAACTACCTGGTCAATCTTCGCGAAACCAGCCTGAGATACTGGGCGGGCCATCATGTCTCTAACGGTGTAACTCGGAAGACTTTCCCGGTTGGTCTCTTGATACCTTTCGTTGAAACCCTAAACAAGACCATTAAAAAACTTTAAAATAAACCAAGATTAATTGCAATACACATTCATTAGCATTATTTTAAGACTCACATCCTCAGTACGCTTAAGCATTTATGATAAGTTGACTCCATAAGGCACTGGTCCGTTCTTTTATGCATTATTGATAATCTGGGCCATTTGTCCATTGGATATTTTGAGTAAAGTTTATATCTTTGAATGCTTTATTATTTCGTGAGTTCTCAACATATTGTTTATCTCATAAATCTTATGATAGCAATGTGGATTGCTCTTTTTGTCTCATGTTTATTTTTTCAGTTATCTAATATGCAATCTTCGTTCATCATAACAAACTCCTAAAAAACACCCATCCGCATCCGTTACCGTTAGAAACACTTAAAACAACTTAAGAGCCATAGAAACTCTTTTGTAGGGACTACCCCCCTTGGCTTCGTTAGGAGTTAGCCTAAACGGAGGAGCTAGGAGTAGGTGATAGTACCTAGCTCTGTGCTTGCCCCAAGGTCACACCTCTCCCACTTTCTCAAGTGAGGAGACAGCTTTCGGAAAGTTTCTGTTGCTGATGTGCAATTGGCGGACAACATCTTTTGGCGCCGTTGCCGGGGACAAATTTTTTTTTCCTGGACGACCTTAGTTTTTCTAGTTTTTACCCTTTTGATAGATTTTTTAGTTTAATCAACTTGCTGATATTAGACTTGGAATCCATCTGGCGACTCCACTGTCTTTAATTTTACCAAGGTATTCAACCAGAAGAAACTATGAAGGTTTACTTAGTTTTATCCCTGAGCCTAAAAAGGTTTATAGGAGGAGGTTAAATAAACTTGCTTCTCGTAGGATCCTTGAAGATCTTGGATCTCAGTCTTTGTCGGACATCCAAAGTTTATTTCTAGAAACTAATCCTCGAGAAAACAATAACACTTGTGTTTTTGACATAATGGGTGAGTATTTTACTCAACTCGATTTTTCTCAAATAGTAGGTCAACCCCATCGTCTTCCAGACAAAGCTGTCGAGAAACTCCCAATGTATACTAGCACTGATGCCACAACTTTCGCCATGCACCTCAGGAACTTTTCTAGATGCATCAATGCTTATGTCAGTGATCATGTAAGCCAGCATGATGATGTCTACATGAAGTTATTTGCTCTATCTTTGGATGGAAAAGCCGGCGACTGGTATAACAATTTACCAGACAACACTTTTGATACTCTAGCTGCTTTCAAAACCTCTTTCACCAATAAGTTCGGTGAAAAGAAAGAACCTCGGCATCAACTTGCATCCCTGACCAACATCAAAAAGAAGGATACTGAAACAATGGATGAGTTCAATACTAGATTCACCGAATTGTCAAAAGCTATCCCTACTACTTATGCCCCAACTACACCAACCATTCCGGTCTATTACATTGAGGCACTTAGTGGCAAGATGCAATACCAGATAAGAGACAAGGAGCCCACTAATTTAGTCCAAGCTCAAGAAATGGCAATTAAAATTGACTTGAACATGCAATCATCAGGTGAATCTAACCTCCATGGTTATTCAAGGTCTTCAACACATGTGAAAATTAATGAACCCAAAGATAAGGATCCTTTGTCAACTATGAAGGATGCTTATGAAAAGGGAAATGAAGAAAAACATGGAAGAAGCTGAACAGAAACACTTAGCGCAATTGAAGGAAATACAGAATAGGGTGATAACTATGGAAAGAACTCAAACTCAGCCTGCTCCAAGAACCTTTCCTACCAAACCAACTTGGCAAAGAAAGCCTCCCAACCATGAACCGAGACCTCCTCATCAGTTAGAGGCTTCTAACATGGTTGAGCATTACAAGCCATTTTGCAGAGCATGCAGAGATTTCCATGAGAATCTGGTTGCCACTATGCATGCTATGTTTAAGAGCATGGTCACCCTGAAGGTCGTGGTCCTAGTACGTCAACAAGCAAGCCTAATTACATCAACAACATAGATGACATCCCTAGCATCTCCACGGAAAGTTGGCCACAAGCCAACCGTTATGAAAAGAAGGTTGACAATTTAACTCAATACTATGGTGAGATGCCTTCAGCAGAGCAAATCAACAACACTCAAAACTTCAAAGGAATAACTTACCAAAGAAAAGCAAGAGATGGGTCTTATGCACAGAATAT
The DNA here is from genome assembly GCA_001517045.1 of Pseudotsuga menziesii. Lineage (NCBI taxonomy): Eukaryota > Viridiplantae > Streptophyta > Pinopsida > Pinales > Pinaceae > Pseudotsuga > Pseudotsuga menziesii. The sequence continues at coordinate 71,012 of LPNX010015064.1, read as the reverse complement.
CCCCAAGGTAACAGTTCCTAATATTCCCAAAGTAGTAGAAACTAAAGAAATTGTTGATTTAAGTTTTGACTTAGGTAATTGGCTAGCAAATACAAAAGTTCCTGTTCCAGTCCTTGAATTATGCAAAATCCCTGGCCAAAGAGAGAAACTCTTGAAAATCCTAGATCCTCCAAGTGATGTTGATCCTCAAACTGAAGCAAGCCCTTCAAATCCTGCAAAGCCCCCTACCCTTAAGAAGGTCACTTTTTCTGATACCGTCGAGCGAACTTCAAATAACGTCTTTGTCGATCCTCCTATAGTTCTACATACTAGGGACCCAAGAAAAGAAGATCATCCCCCTTTTTATGTATCATTGATGATGGGTGATCTTCTTCTACCCAATTGTATGTTAGACTCAGGATCTAGTTCCAGCATCATGACCAAAAAGGTCATGCAACAGCTTGACTTAAGAACTACAAGGCCATACCAAAATGTATGTGCCATGGACTCTAGACCGGTTAAAGTTGAAGGGATGATCGAGAATCAGTTAGTTAGATTGGCTAAGTATCCAGATATCCAAATCACCATGGACATCCTTGTTATTGATGTGCCAGACAAGTGGGGGATGTTGCTTTCCAGGAAATGGGGTGCCACTTTGGGAGGATCAATTCAAATGGATTGGACCTATGCCACCGTACCAGCATCTGAGTTTTCACTTGTGAAGTTGTATTCTAAAAAGGAAAAAAGACACCATGTCGAAAACCCTCAAAGACCATTAAATGAGTATGCTTACCACACTGATGAACATGGGACCTATCAAATCAACTCCACCTTCTTGGAACCCCTCCAAGAAGAAATAAAAATGAAAAACTTAGTGAATTATGGAGGATGAATTTTGATGGTGCTTACTCTAGAACAGGCAAGGGCGCTGGGGTTGTCATTATTTCACTGGAGGGTAAGGTTTTCAACTTTGCTTTCAGATTGGAATTTGAAGCAACAAACAATGTGGCGGAGTATGAGACACTTCTACTAGGCATTGAGATTGCCAAGGACATGGGGATCAAGTTGCTTAGTATTAAAGGGGATTCTGACTTAATTGTCTAACATGTTAAGGGTCAGTTTGCATGTAAGTGTCAAAGACTTAAAAAATATAGAAATGCAATCTGGGATACAATGGAATTTTTTGATGCCCTTAATATAGAAGCAATCCCTAGAGATCAGAATAGTGCCTCCGATTAGCTTGCGGTTTCAGCGTCAACTTTTTAGCCATCGGATGAGATGTTAGAGGGGGATTGTCCTTTAGAGATTAACTTTAGACCTTCTATTCCTGATAATGTAGAACATTGGCAGGTCTTTAAAGATGATGAGCAAATTTTGAGATTTATTCATAATGTCGATGAATTCCTAAACTTTAAAGTAAATGATCAGGAGGAAAATAAAGAGTACCATGGAGAAGGTCTTGTTGCCCTAGAAAACATCTTTGACAAACATGACAGAAAAAAGAGTAATGTTGAGCAAATGAACCTGAGGGATTATATTGAAATCAACATTGGGACAAAAACAAAACCTAACATAATAAAAATTGGAAAAGGTACTTCCGAAAAAGAAAGGAACAGCCTTATAGACTTGGTCAAAGAGTATAGGGATGTATTTGCCTTTACTTATGACGAACTCAAAGCATATAGGGAAGATGTCTTTCAACATACCATTCCCTTAAAACCAGAGTGTCAAAAGGGCAAGCCTTTCAAAAAAAAACTTAAGCAAATAAATCCTAAGTTAGCACCAATCATAAAAAAGGAGTTAGAAAAAATGTTAGCAGCAAGAATAATAGCTCCTACAAGACATTCAACGTGGTGTTCTAACTTGGTAGTAGTTACAAAAAAGAACGTGAGTTTAAGGATATGTATAGATTTCAGAAATCTAAACATAGCGTGTCAGAAGGACAATTACCCCCTCCCCAACATGGAGACCCTCCTCCAACGGGTCACTGGATCAAGCATGATGTCAATGCTAGATGGTTTTTCTGGTTATAATCAGGTAGTCCTTCAAGAAGAGGATAGGCATAAAACCACTTTCACAACTCCTTGGGGCACTTTTGAATATCTGAGAATGCCCTTTAGCCTTTTAAATGTCGGAGCTACTTTCCAAAGGGCCATGGATTATGCTTTCCTGGAGTTGATTGGCAAAATCATTGAGATCTATCAAGATGATCTCACTATATTCTCGAAAGAAAGATCCAGCCATGTTCATCATCTCAAGTAGATATTTGAGAGATGTAGGAAGTATGGTATTTCTTTGAATCCGGCTAAGTCAGTTTTGGGCATAGAAGAAGGAGAACTCTTGGGACACATCATCAATAAGGACGGTGTCAAGATTGAGCCTAAAAGAATAGAGGCCACAAGAAAGATTCCCCTACCTAAGAATGTGAAAGCCCTCCAATCTTTCAATGGTCATATAAATTTTATCAGAAGATTTATTCCTACCTTGGCCGAATTAATGAAACCTATGAAAGCCTTACTTAAGAAAAATGCCAAGTTTGCATGGACTAGTTAAGGAAGGGAAGCCTTTGATTCTATAAATAATGCCATTACCAGGTCTCCAGTCTTAGTCAACCCGGATTACACGAAAGATTTCATGATCTTTTCCTTTGCTTCAGAGGACACTATTGCTGGTGTGTTGCTCCAAAAGAACTTCGAAGGGTTCGAGCAACCTATAGCATTCATGAGTAGAGCCTTGCAGAACTCCAAATTAAAGTATACCATCATGGAAAAGCAAGCTTATGCCTTGGTTAAATCTTTGAAACATTTCAGGACATATATTGGGTATTCTAAAGTTATTGGATATGTTCCCCACACTGCAGTGAAAGACATCACGTCTCAATAGGATTGCTTAGTAGTAAGGGGCACATGGGTGTCTAAGATCCAAGAGTATGACCTTGAAATAAAGCCTACTAAGTTAATCAAAGGTCAGGGCCTTGCCAAAATGTTTATCCAAAAGAATGAAGAAGCTATTGAAATGATTGCCGAAAATAATGCTCCTCAGCCAGCCATGACTCCTGCCCTTCAAGAGCTTGACAATTAATGGTATTCTGATATCATTTTCTTCCTTCTCCATTTCACTTGCCCGGATCACCTCAAAGGTCACAAGCGTAGGGCTTTGAGACTCAAGACTGCTAGGTATTGTCTTACCCAAGAGGGTCTGGGTTGGAGGAACCCAGATGGTATCATATTTAGGTGCATAAACGAACAAGATTCCAAGAAAATCTTAACCGAATTTCACTCGGGATTTTGTGGAGGCCATTATGCAGCAAATACAACTGCCCACAATATCTTGAGAGCTGGATATTATTGGCCCACTATTTTCGCAGATGTTCATAAACATGTCAAGTGTTGCCAAGAGTGTCAGCTTTTCACTGGGAAGCAGAAGTTGGCTGCGCTTCCCCTTAAACCTGCTGTGGTCCTTGCCCCCTTTCAGCAATGGGGGCTTGATTTTATTGGCAAATTTAAGGATAACTCTAGCAATGGTTTTTGTTGGATCCTTACGACAACCGATTATTTCACCAAGTGGGTAGAAGCCATACCCACTAAAAATGCCACTGAGAAGGTTGTTATAGATTTCATCGAGGAAAGAATCATCACCAGATTCGGAACTCCCCTTAAGATAACAACCGATAATGCCAAAGCTTTTAGTCGGGAGAAGTAAACGACTTCTGTTTTAAATATGGCATTGTCCTATCCCATTCATCAGATTATTATCCACAGGGTAATGGACTTGTTGAGTCCACTAACAAAAATTTGATGACTATCCTTAAGAAAACTGTGGGTGATAATAAAAGATCGTGGGATAGCAAGATTAAGTATGCTGTGTGGGCGGATAGGATCACTAAGAAGAACTCAACTGGGAAATCCCCTTTTGAGTTGGTTTATGGACTCACAGCCACCCTTCCGGTCAACATGCAAATTCCGATCTTCAGAATGTTAAGTGAATATGGCACAGAACAGTTGGAAATGGAACAGAGGATCAATCAAATCGTAGAGTTGGATGAATCTAGAAGAGTTTCCCTTGACCAGTCACTCAGGCATCAAGAAAGCATGAAGGGCAATTTTGATAAGTCAGCTAAGCCGAGATCTTTCCAGGTAGGAGATACTGTTCTCTTATGGGATAAGAGAAGGGAGAAGCCTAGGAAGCATGGAAAGTTTGATAGCCTTTGGAAAGGCCCGTTTATCATCCGCGGCAATGCTGGCACCAATTCTTTTCTCCTTAACACCATGGATGGAGAGACACTAAGTCTGCCCATGAATGGGCAACAATTGAAGCCCTTTTACCGAAACAACCTCCAAGATGACCAAGGGGTCATCCCAGGGCTTTTCTAAACCCATCCTTATAGTATTTTTATGTACTTTACTTGTGTATCATATATGTTGTATCATAGTTTCTTATTTTCTTGTATATTAGCATTTTTCATTCATATACTGAAAAAAAGCAAAGAAAAAAGTTTATTTCATGTACTTTGATTTGAAAAAGCAAAAAATATTTTTCTGGTACTTCGTCATGGCATATTTTTTATCATATACATGGGATTGAGACACTTTTGTTTACATGCAGGTACCAGAGATTCCTGGTTTCTCAGGCACTCTCTTTGATCAATAAATCAAGCGAGTACCCGTCCCGCAATTAGAGCCAGATGTTGCCAACTTATTTGTACCATAAGTGGATTAGCTGAGGAGCCGCCATTTTACAAACATGATAAATGTTTGTTTCCAGTGTATCAGATGATCCGCCTTTGTGCCTAGCCAATTTTGGCTAGTCAGTTTTTATTTTCAGTAATTATGACCATGGCCCCGCGGTGTTTGTAATAAAATGTGCTAGTAAGGTGTTTTGAGTGGTTCGGTCTCCTAAGACGTAGAATTTCAACTAAGGTATTCCAGGGAGTTTTTTGCCCTTGTCAATTATGCATTGCCTATAGTCGAGTACAATCGACAAGGTTTTCTCCCGTTTCCTCCAAAGTTGCAATGCCCGATTTTGAATTTTGGGCCTTGGGGGTTATTAGAGCCCAACTGAGTATGTATAAACCTACTAGACATTATTAGAATAGACTATGGTCATGTCCTAAGTCACTAGGACACCTCAGAAAAAAAAATCCGAAAAAATTTTACCGGACGCGTCAAATTTTGAATTTTGAATTTTTTAATTTTTTAATTTTTCCGAAGTTTTTAATTAAATTTTTCCATAATTTAAATGGAAAAATTCAATTTGTAATAAATCGGCCATCCAAGGTCCGTTTTCAGTGTTTGAAGGCTCTAACCTTAAGACAAAAATCATTCATGAGCATCTGGCCAGCTAGCTCCAAGTTTCGGATCATCATTCAACTACATAACTCATATTTTCTCAAAAAAAGTCAGTTTCAGAGAAATTATTGATTAAATATTAAAAATTATTATTTTGGAGATAATCCAAATCTCTCCAAATTAATCCGAATTGAACGAAATGAAATGCAAAATGACATGACATCGGGCATTAATGATGATTGGAGTTGGCACAAATCCTCTTCAGTTAGCAATCAGTGAGCACTGAGTTCTCATTCACTTAGCAAACTCGCCTCCTTCAGTCATGACCACGTTTTGGTGAGGTGGAGCATGTTTATTGGCTCGTTGATGTGTTCGAGGTTGAAGGATGACATGTGTTCCTTGTTTCTTGGTATTGGCTCCTCCATACCTAGCTCCAGGCTCCTCCAAACCTAGCACGCCTACCTACATCTCCTCATGTGTGCTCTTCCTCATCCCTCACGTCAAAGCTTTGGAAGCTCACGCTATTGCTTGTGGAGGCCTCTCATTGGTTGGAGATTGGTTGGTTAGGGTTGGAGTAGGGGCGCCTTGCCTAGGTGGAGGCCTCCCCTCACTCTCACTCTCTTTACTTTAGGTTTGGCTCACAAAACGTGGCTAGATTGCTAGGTATTGTGCCCTCCTTGCATGGTGTGGTGTTAGGGTTTTAGCCTTCTCTCATTGTATAAGAAGAGGCTCTTTTGAGCTCTTCAGTGTGGAACGTTTTGGGTGGAGTTACTCTGTAGAAATTGTATCAAGCTTTGCTTTGAATTTTTAATAAGAGTTTCGACTTTGGAGGTCTATGAGCTCTTTGCATGTGGTAAACATTTCATGGTTGAGGTGATATTGCTTCTAACCAATGTTGCAAAACTCGGCCTCGGCAAAAAGTCGGCGAGGGTCTTGATTACAACTTCTCGGTAACATCGGCAAAAAAATCGGGAAAAATCGGCAAAAGTCAGCAAACATTAAAAAATAGAAAATACATGCATTTTTTTTAGAATTTTAAACATATAAAGCAATAATAACATCTGAAAAACATATTGGAACATAAATATGAAGAAAGCACTGATATATATCATCATCATGTAGTCATGCCAAATATAAAACGATACATCAAAGTTGATACTGAAAGTCTGAAACATCATAGTTGTCCAATCAAGGACTCAAAAGTGTATAAAGTTTAAACAATACAAAATGACATAACATATATAAATGTATCTGAGGAAAACTAGCATCTAGCTATCTAATATCAATGCCCTCTTCCCCTTTTACGGGAAAATATCATGGGTCTCTTGTCAGGCCTGCCCCTAGCACTAGAAGTAGCAGTAGAAGGCCTTGAGCCTGCATCTAATACTCGACGCTGAGTGATGGATGGAGGACTTCAACACTTGCTCCACAAAAATCCTTGGTTGAGATGCTAAATGGTGTTTGAAAGCCTCAAAAGGTGTTGGTGGTCTCCTCAAGCCCTTCTCCTCCACTTCCAACAAGCTCATTTGCCAAATGAGAAAAAAAAACCAAGTTTTCCCTTTCCTAGGCCGCGAATTGCCTGCCTGGGCGCTTTTTTCCCTCGACCCGCGCTTTTTCCTCAAAAATCGCGATTTTTTACAAAAAAGCACGCCTCCATGATTTTTTTAAAAATCGCGATTTTTCCTCGGCGAAAAATCGGCCTAAGGAAAAAATCTCGATTTTGTCGATTTTTGCCAATTTTGCGGCGATTTTTTCAAGCTTGCTTCTAACCCTTTGCTTTTAAATGCTTTGAATGAGAACAGTTTCTTTTGTTAAGCTCAAGAGGGCCACTATTGGCACGGTAGAGTAATTGTTTGTTGTTTCAAGTCGATCATTTATGCAAAGTAAGTTATAATCTTGATGAACATGAGTAGTTAGTTATACGTAGTGTTGATCTTGGTTTAATTCTCTTAACATACTTTCATGTGATTTGATCTCACTTTGTATTTGAGTTTTGGTGTTATCAGGTTTCACAGTTTGAAGAAGAGTGTGAGTTCATCTACATCTAACGCAAGCTTCAAGCAACCTCTTGTTTAACATTTTGTTATTGCAGGACCTACAAGGATTGTCTTCTTCCTATCCAAAAGAAAGTCGGGAGTTTCTCTTCATCTCTTGTGTTCCATCCACAAGAAACCCTTCTTCTCTACCCTTTTCTTTAATTTGTTTTGCATTGCTTAAGAAGTAGATCCACTCTTTCATTATTAATATTTAGATCTATCTTCTTTAGGCTTTGTTAGATCTAATCGCTGAAGGAATTTATCATTCATTAGATCTAGGAAAAAGTTTGTACTTTGCATGCAAAAATTTCAAAAAAAAATTGAAGTACAAAAAATATTTTCCAAATTTTTTTATTTTTGCATTGTCTTTTCCATCACTTTTTAGTATTGTTAGCTTGCTGATTTTTTACTTTTGTGACAGGTACAGCAGAAGTGCTAGCGGAAAATTGAAGATTCAAGCTTCAAAAATGACTCATAATTCCCTTTTCTACAACTCGCTCTGGAAGCCTTCCAAAGATAGGAAAAGAGGCAAAAAGGCATCAAAAGAAAGTCATTGTAAAAGAATTAATAAATGAGCAAGTGGGATAAAGGCTCCCACAGCCCACTTCCCCCATTTGGGGGAAGCCTATATCGCCATTGTCCATATTTCATTTTCTTTACTTTGATTTATACCTGCAATAAATGAAATAATGAAAGTAGAATAGGGGTAATTAGTTTCAATTTGTTGAAAGGCTTATAGTTAGGTTTGATTTCATTGTTGCGTGCATAAAAGTTATCAGAAAAGAAAAAATTGTTTGATTAATTGCTAGTTAGTTGTTGTTATTTCATTGAAAAGTTTAAATCATAAAGAACCAAAATCTCATTGAATCTCACCATAAGGTGGATCAAGAGTGCTCTCTATCGGAGAGTTATTTATTTTTTATCGTGGTTTTTTGTTACTTACCCCCATGCTCTCCCGATTAAGGCCTAAAAACCTGAAAGAGATTCTTGGGTACATTAGTCTTTTACTCTTTTTTCAAGTTTAACTAATTAATTCTTAAGTCTCTTGAATTTGTCGAAACCCAAGTCAAGAGCACTCTCTATCAGAGAGCATTCCCAGTGCATATCCTTGCATCAAGCATATAGTTTAGCTAAGACTCCTGAACTTTTGTCATAAGACAAAGTCAAGAGCGCTCTCTGTCGGAGGGTTCTAATTAATTTACTTAATAAAATTTTGCAACTCACTTTTCCCCCATAATTAATTTATCTCGTTGTTTCCTTGTCAGAATATGCTTTGACCGACTTAAAAATCGGAGTACCCAGAAACGGCATTGGACTGCTAATCTTACAAGATTCAACATAATAAAATTTTACCCCATAACCAACGCACCAGCGTTGTAGAAAGTTTCCCAAGTCATTCCTAGTAAGGGCACCAGAACTCCCCGCTGTCTAGAGTCTCAACTAGCTGGTCAATCTTCGCAAAACCAGCCTGAGATACTAGGTGGGTCGTCATGTCTCGAACGGAGTAACTCGAAAGACTTTCCCGGTTGGTCTCTTGATACCTTTCGTTGAAACCCTAAACAAGACCATTAAAAAACTTTAAAATAAACCAAGATTAATCGCAATACACATTCATTGGCACTATTTTGAGACTCACATCCTCGATACGCTTAAGCATTTCTGATAAGTTGACTCCATAAGGCACTGGTCTGTTCTTTTATGCATCATTGATAATCTGGGCCATTTGTCCATTGGATATTTTGAGTAAAGTTTATATCTTTGAATGCTATATTATTTCGTGAGTTCTCAACATATTGTTTATCTTATAAATCTTATGATAGCAACGTGGATTGCTCTTTTGTCTCATGTTTATTTTTTCAGTTATCTAATATGCAATCTTCGTTCATCATAACAAACTCCTAAAAAACACCCATCCGCATCTATAACCATTAGAAACACTTAAAACAACTTAAGAGCCATAGAAACTCTTTTGCAGGGACTACCCCCCTTGGCTTCATTAGCAGTTAGCCTAAACGGAGGAGCTAGGAGTAGGTGACAGTACCTAGCTCTGTGCTTGCCCCCAAGGTTACACCTCTCCCACTTTCTCAAGTGAGGAGACAGCTTTCGGAAAGTTTCTGCTGCTGGTGTGCAATCGGCGGACAACAGGATCTATCTCAACTTTTGATCTAGTTTTTGGATGTTTTAATCTCAGCCCTTCATCCTTAAGAGCTAGGGATTGTGATCCTCTCTTCTTCTATAAAAGAGAGTGAGTTGCTCGTTGTAAAGGACTTTTGGATAGTTTATAACATCAGATAGAAACGAAAAACTTTTTGAGCATCGAATCTCTTGTGTCTTTATGCTTATTTGATGGATTCTACTTCGTGACATCTTCTTTGAGTGAATAGATGTTAGATATGTTGGTTTGAGGCGCTATTTTTCAGTGCCTGCATGCAAGGACAAGCAACAAGTCCGCTCAGCATGCCTTGGTGTCTTTCAGAAAAGGGGGTTTTGATGTAAGAAATGGTTTTGCTTCTTTCTTTCAATATTTTTGCCATTCTCGTTGTTGGTATGCATGATTTATCTAGGTTGCATGTTAATTTTCTCTAAGCTCATATATTATCTCTCGTTCCAAGAAAAATTAATTTGGTTTTGATATAAGAAATGGTTTTGCTTTTTACTTTCAATTTCTTTGTCATTCTCTTTGTTGGTATGCATGATTTATCTAGTTTGGATGTTAAATTTCTCTAAGTTCATATATTATCTGTAGGTCCAAGAAAAAATAATTTATTCTCAAATATGCACAGAAAACAATAGAATTCCATATTTACATTTTATGAAAGAAATACACTGAGGTACTTAACGGTAAATGCAAAGCGGAATAGAAGACTAATCACACATATTAACATGGTTATTTTTGGGTAAACAACCCTGGAAAAACCTCGAAGGGAAAACCATCAAATAAAAGAGATTTCTTAATTATCGTGCCCACAAAGAAATTTGAAAGTTACAACAAAACTTTACAACAATAAATATGTACATGCCTTGGGAATCATGCCAACAATTCCTAGCTCTTGTACAACCTGTACGGCCCTGCATCCTCTGCAAATCGACCATCCTCCCACACGTGTTCTACAACCTAGTTGTAGTTGTTGTCCGGCATGTTTAGTACTATTGTTTGACCCTGCAAAACAACCTTCTCAATTTGTGTGCTCTTCCAAGAGGAACGCCCTTCCTTTCTTCTTGTTGACAATATCTCTCTCGCTCTTCTCCTTGGATATTCAAGACTTCCTTCTCTCTCACTAGGTGTGTCTAATCTTCTCCTTAAATCTCCTTTTATTACTTTATGATGACCAAATACCTAAACTTAAATCTCCAACGTGATTGACGGTCAATATTAGATCTTAAGCACTTGAGATCTACAATTGTTGTTGAAATATTGTAACTTCGAAGAATATTCTATATGTATCTTTTTGTGGTCCCCGATGGTCCTACCAGGAGAACCACTTGTATTACATTGTACCCCGATGCTCCTAATTGGAAGAACTAATAAGAGTCATGAGGTAGTCCCCTCTAATTGTAAAGGTGGGTCATCAGCACCCCAGTGTGGTTACTTGAGCCTACATGTGTAACTCGAGCCTACATGATTTAACTCGAGCCTACATGTCGAATGAGTTAACTTAAGTGAACGGATGAATATAAATAGAGGTGTAGTGCTCCTCATTTGAGACACACACACTCTCACTTGTGTAGCGCATTAGTGGAGAAAAGAAGAGTAGCTGGAGAAGGAGGAGGATCAGGCTTTGATATCCTTGTTGGTTTTACCTTTTATCTTTTTGGGGCATCTATATTGAGGAAGCTTTTCCTGGGTTTTTCCCTTTAGGGTTTTCCTAGGATAAATCTTTGTGTTCATTTTGTATGGTTGTACTTGTCTATCTTTCAGGGATCCTGTTTATATGCTTTTGTTATGAATTCGAAATGAAATACTAATGATCTAGCTTAGCATATGAAAATTTAACATGGTATCAGAGCCACCCTGAAAGAAGACATTGTGCAGCTACAAAAGCTAGGGCTTCTTACTTTTTGGGTCTCTATCCACAATCGATCAGCAAAAGAAGGCTAGACTGACTCTCCATTGAAGGGCGCATCTTTCTGTCGAAGCGGAATTCGATTCCGAGCATTTTCAGTTTTGGTGTGAAAAATTAGGGCTTTCTACATAAGAGGAATTTTTGAGTGAGCCTGGCATAGGATTGTTCTCCTCATCAAAATCGAAGTTTAGAGACCTGGATCAATAGATTTGGTTGGGTGAAACTCCGGGAAAGTCAAACCCTAGTTTGACCCCGAGCTAGAAAAACCCTAAATACTAAAACTGCTAAGTTTTGGTACTTTCCCTATATTCAGAGATTGGCGAAGGCTTAGGAGTTGAAAATTGCAGAGGCCGAAGATACAATCCTGATGTACACTATGTCCAAAATTCAGCCTCAGATTCGCTATATTCTGGGAGATATGATCCCTCCAAGTTAGGGTTCCATCCTCTTCCAGAATGCATCCCTAAACAGGACACCTGGGGAAAATTGCTATATCTTGGGCTACAGAAGTCCAAATGGAATTCCTGAAGATGTTCCAGAAAGAGCATGGACTGTAATTTCTATGATCCGAAGATTAGACTCAGAAGATGAACCAGTGACACGTGGCATGCCGTACAACTTCGCTGTTCTGAACAATCCTGTAACAGGTCACCTTGGGAAAATGATCATAAATCCCAATTGGTGAAACCAATTCTGATGAAACCTATGGTGTTGGATCAGGAACATGTGAGGCTACCTCAGTGCGAAATTTCAGACACAGAGGAGCATTAATTTCGGAGATATCACAGAGACGACAGGCATTTCTACAGAAGAAATTGGAAAACTAGGGCTTCCTGTTATGGGAGCTTCCCTCCACTGTTTTCAGAAAATAAGTACATTGGACAGCTCCATTTGAAGAGATCTATCTTTCTATCCAGTTAGATCTAAAAGATACCAAGTTTTGAAAATTAGGGTTTCTCCGACAAACCCTATATCAGCTAGCTCTGGAAGCAGGACGGACACCTCAAATCGGTAAGATCTAATCTTTTGCTATTTGCATTTGAGGTTCTCATTTCAAAGTGATCTATCACATCAGCTTGATGATAAGCTTGGTAAAGTTTACAACTTCCAAGCATGGAAGTATTTGATCTCTCTGAAGAAAATGAATTGGACACCTACATGAGTAGAGAGGTTCCAATTCCATACGAAGATGAGGCTCAAAGCCTTACACAAGAAGAACTTGATCAAGGCCAAAAAGATCATTGTTGATTCAATCACGGATCAACTTGTACCACAAGTGTCTTCCCTAAAGACACCAAAGATGTTTGATTCCTTGATTAAGCTATTTGAAGATAAGAACTTCAATCAGAAGATGGCTTTGAAAAAACAGTTGAAGAATGTGAAGATCCAGAATGCAGAACAACTTGAAGCGGTAGAAGAAGAAGTGAAGAATGCAGAAGTGGTGATAGCCACCTTGAATGGCCTCCCAGGATCATGGGATTCATTCATGCAAAGAATGTATGCCAGAAGGAAGTAATTGCTTTCAACTCGATCATAAGAAGAGAAGAAGAAGATGGGAGCAAATGAAGATCAAGCTCTCACCATTCAAAGAAGATCCCTCAAGCAATGAGGAATATGAAGAACTCAATTCTCGAAGAACCTCTTATTCATCTTATCATTTGGATAAGAAATGATGATTTCATGAATGAAGAAGATGATAAAGCAGAATGATCAAGATGGAGTCTACCCACGAAACAAATAAAAGATAAGTATTCAATTGTCATTTCAAGATATTGTTTTGTTATACATTTAATTATATTCAGTTGATGTGTTATGCATGATAGATTGTTTGCATTAATGACTGTATACTACTAATATGCATGTGATGGGTAAGTAGCTCATGGTGCTATACAACTCTCCATTACTACTTATCAAACCTCCTTGCTGACATATTGGATTAGTGCACAATCTCAATTATGTCATGGTAGAGATGGAAGGCATCTAGAAAGTTTATGTGAGATATAGATAAATGTTGTATTGACTAAACAATTGCATGATGCATAAGAATTTGTCGTTATGCATATGTTTTATGAAATAGTTCTAACCATGCAACTGGTGCATTTGAATTGTAGGAAAGGTCTTGTACAACCTCCTACAAGAAAAGAAGGATGAGACTTGTTCCGAAGAACAAGTGATGACAATTCAAGATTCACTCCAATAAACGTGAATTTGAAGCTCCTAGGGTCAGAGACACCATGACGGAAGA